>OW386286.2:150662409-150785347 GCA_936432065.2 Rutpela maculata | reverse complement strand
ACCAGCTCTGTTAGCTGGGCCCCTTGCACCTCGTTTCTGGCTTTTTGCTCCAAGTACTGGGCACGTTGAGCTTCTAGTTGTTTGGCCATGTCGGCCCTCATCTGGGACATCTTGCTGTTTACTTCAGCAAGCTGCGCCCTCAGTGCTGCGTTTTCAGCCATGAGGCGGGCTACTTGGTCGTCCCTCTCTTCGAACTCCATGTTCGTGGGGGTTGGCCCTCTGGAGTTCTCGTGTTGGCCCATACCGTCCTCCACGGTATTTGCCGTTCGTCTCACACCTGTAAAAGAAACCTGTTTGTTAATCGGGAAAAAAGAATTGTTAACCTGAAAAGAAATGTTTGATTAGTAAATGGGGAAGGGTAAAATAATTGGTGTCTCCAATGCGGGAGACTTTATTTATCTTTTTTTATTATTACTCTTTCTTGAGAAAGACATCTAATAATTTCTCCTCTTCTACTGTAGCGCTCGTGAACGCTACACTTCTCACTTGCTGTGGGGCTGCCACTTCACTGCTCACTCACTACTGAAACTACTGCACAACACTAGGTGGTCTGCTCGCTTCGGTGTCCGGGTGAACTGACTGACTGGTTTGCGCCCCGCTGCCGAGTCCGGCGTCTTGCATGTTGTATTTATGCAAAACCGCGCAGCCCGCTTAGGCTCCGCCCACTTCAACATGCAAGTTCCTGGCTCGGTCATTGGAGCGACACTTTAGCATTTAGTAAACCGTTTTGAGCTCGATTTAGCAAGACGCTCAAGATCCCACCAGTGATCCTCCGCAAGGCGGAGACATGGTCGGCTGTCCGGCAGAGGCTGGACGAGACAGGCGTCAAATTTACCAAGGCCAGGACCGTACGAGAGGGGATCGCCATCGAGCCCCAAACGCCCGAAGATTACCGCAGGATGACGAGGATGTTCGCGCAGGAAAAGCGCGAATATCACACCTACGCCCTGCCTGAGGACAGATTACTCAGGGTGGTAATCAGAGGAATCCCCAGTGGAGTGACCGCAGACGAAGTCAAAGAGGACCTCCAGTCCCAAGGCTTCAACCCCGTGGCAGTCCACAGGATGACGTCAAGGAGGACCAAAAAAGAAATCCCCCTGATGCTCGTCCAGGTCCCCCTCAACGAGGAGAAAATACTAACGGTGAACCGCTGCTGTTCACTGGTAGTTAGGACCGAGAGGCAGAAAGCCGCCCTGGCAATTGCGCAGTGTCACCGCTGCCAAAGGTTCGGCCATGCCCAAGGACACTGCGCCGCACAGGCCAAGTGCGTGAAGTGCGCAGAGCCACACCACTCCGGGGACTGCGAGAAGCCCCGAAATGTACCGGCGAAGTGTGCCAACTGCCAGGGGGCACACCCAGCCAGTTACAGAGGGTGCCCCAAGTACCCCAAGAAGACGGCGGCGGCGAAACCAGCCCCCGCAGCCAAGCCAACCCAGACCGGTGCTGCCCCTAAAAAGGCAACACCCACAACTGGAGGCCTGAGCTACGCCAGGGTAGCCCAGGGCAAGGCAGGGAAGGGACAGAACCCAGGCCCAGCCCCCAGGCAGCAGGCACCCGCTGAGGCCCAAAACCTCACCGCGGTGCTTGCACAGATGCAACAAATGTGCTCAGCAATGAGCGCATTTTTTGCACAAATGCCAGCATTTACTAATGTATAATGTTGTTTCAGGTCAAACCAGGGTTCCTGCAGATCGCATCGTGGAATGTCAATGAACTGCGAGAGAGAAAACTCGAGGTAGAGGAACTCCTCGCCAGGGGTGACATAGAAATCATGGCACTGCAGGAAACGAAGCTGCGACCAGACCAGGCTATCAACTTCCCAGGCTACCACGTATACGGGAAGGACTGGACCGGGCCATACAGACGAGTAATGAGAGGAGTAGCCCTGCTAGTGAAGACGAGCATCGCACACCACCCGATCCTACTCCCAGAGACGGAGAACCTGCAGGCCACAGCCATAGTAGTGTCCACGGCACGAAATGGCGACATCAGAGTGGTCTCCTGCTACCAGCCACCCAACAACATGCTGCTAGACGCAGACCTGGACTTGGTTCTTCCCCCAGGGACCCAGACGGTTGCCATCGGCGACTTCAACGCCAAGTCCCCGGAATGGCACAGTAGGATTACAAACACTCGAGGACGAGAGCTACTGAGATTCCTGGGACGACACGATGGCAACCTGCTGGTCCTTGGCCCGGAGGGACCGACCCATGACAATGGCGTTGGTAGGCCGGATGTCCTGGACATTGCGATGCTGAAGGAGATGCCCCTCGAAGCTGAAATCACCACCATGATGGATGGTTCCACCGATCACACCCCCATTCTCCTAGAACTTGGAGAAAAGGACGTTGAGAACACGACAACGTTCATCAAAAGGAGGACGGACTGGGAAGTGTTCCGTGCAGAACTGCAGAGGAACATTGCACACATTCCCAGACTCGAAACCGAGGCAGACGTGGAGAGGGCCATCACCTCCCTGGAGGACCAGATCCAGGCGCCACTAAGGGTAAGTACCACCGAGACGGAAGCAAGGCGAGCACCAGCTCCCCTGGCAAACCTCCCAGAGGAAACCAGGCAGCTGATACGGGACAGACGAAGTGCCAAAAGACGGGCCCAGAGAACCCGACTCCCGGAGGACAGGAGACACTACAACACCCTGAGCCGGAGAGTCAAGGCCGCCCTTCAGGAACACAGACAAGAAGGGTGGCAACGCCACCTGGAATCCCTGGACACACAGGACAGGAGCATCTGGACCACCCAACGGGCCCTGCGAAACCGGCGGACTCCCATGCCCCCGATCCACGGAGAGAATGGTGTTGTCTACACTCGCCAGGAAAAAGCCGAGGCTTTTGCTGACAGCTTGGAACTGCAGTGTAGGGAAAACCAACTCGATGATGAGGACGAGGACTGGGAGGACGACGTGAGGCGCAGGGTACGTAGGATGAACCGTCTGCCAGATGAAAACCACATCCCCCGACCACCCCCGAGGAGGTCAAGGAGATCCTAAGGAGCCTAAAACCCAGGAAAGCTCCAGGATGTGATGGCATTGGGAACATCGCCCTCAAGAAGCTGCCCGGGAAAGGAGTAGCGGCGATGGTCAACATCATCAACGCAATGTTGAGGTTGAGACACTTCCCTTCCAGGTGGAAAAAGGCCGACGTCATCGTCATCCCAAAGCCAGGTAAGAACCTAGTGTTTCCTTCCTCTTACAGGCCAATCAGTCTACTCCCAGCGATGAGTAAGGTAGCCGAACGAGTTATACTCAAGAGGATAGCCGAGAAGACAGAAGAGCTGGAAGTCCTCCCAGACGAGCAGTTCGCCTTCAGGACAGGGCACTCCACCGAACTCCAAGTGCTCCGCCTCACCGAGGAGGTCACGAAGGGGTTCAACCAACGACAGGTCACGGCAGCGCTGTTCCTGGACGTTGCCAAAGCCTTCGACAGGGTCTGGCACGACGGTCTCCTAGCCAAAATGATGAGTATGGGTTACCCCATTGCACTCGTCAAGTTAGTGAGATCGTACCTCCACAGGCGACAGATGAGGGTGAAGATCGTGGACAAGGTGTCCACGTACAGAACAATGGAGGCAGGAGTCCCCCAAGGCTCAGTGCTGTCCCCCCACTTGTTCTCCATCTTCACATCCGATCTACCCCGGACGGAGAGGACCTCCATGGCCCTCTACGCCGATGACACAGCCCTGACTGCCAGATCCTGGAGTGCCAGGCTAGCCACCAGAAACCTCCAGGAGGCGGCCACCCTCCTAGAGGACTGGTGCAACAGATGGAAGGTGGCCGTCAACGCCGAGAAGAGCAAGGCGGTACTCTTCAAGAAGGTAAGAAAACAAAACCCCACAGGTCACGTTTCCATGTTTGGTGAGGACATCCAATGGCAAGACTCCGCCAACTACCTTGGCGTGGTCATGGACAAAGGCCTAACATGGAGACTGAACACGGAGGCCATCGTCAAGAAGGCCAGGAGGACGAGAGCCCTAATCTACCCGATGACGGGTAGACAGAGCAGACTCAACCTGAGGAACAAGCTCACGCTTATCAGGTCCCTCATCCGGCCTCAGCTGACGTACGCTTCGGTAGCTTGGGGCTACCAAGCAAAGAGCTACCTCCAGCAGATCCAGAGAGTGGAGAACGTCGCCCTCAGAACGGCAGCCGACGCACCCTGGTTCATCCGCAACGAGGACATCTACAGGGACCTGGACTACACCCCGGTCACTGAGATCATCAAGCAGAGAGCCAGAAAGATGTACGCCCTTGCCGAGGAGCATGGGAACCCACTAGTCAGGGAGGCAACTGACTATGACCCAGCAGATGCTCCGAGGCACAAGCGGCCGAAGGTGCAGCTCCTGGATAACGGGTGAGTATGAGAAGCATACCACCAACCGACGATCCACCCCCACGGAAGAGATATGACGATACCCAACCACCCACCCAAGACCCTGCGGGTACCGGACAAACAACCGTCCAGTACCTGTAGTCTCCCTAGCTCCGGGCAGACCAAAAATGCTACCAAAGCAGTTAGGTCTGCCCTTCCTCGAGCTACACAGCTCATCCTTACCCTACCGATGATCCGGATGACAGGATGCCTCTTGGCATCTTGTGTACCGGCAGTCACTCCCGCCACAAACCCAAAACACCCAACAGACCGATGACTACCCCCCGGGGGGCAAACAAGCTGGCGAAGAACAGAAGACGAAGAAAGAAGAACGCCAGAAGAGGCCTTAGCCAGCAAGGTCCAACGAGCCAGGACCCAGGGAGGTGGACCGAAATCGTCTGCACCGCTCACAATTGTGAGTGGGGCCGACGTAAAGTAAGTTCGCCCGCCCTGCACGAGGCTGGTCCCCGGTCTACAGCGATGTACTGGGGTAAAGGGCAATAGTCCTGCCCGGCCCCAGACATCCGAGACCGACATCTTTAGCCAAGAATATTGGCGCGTCGATTTAGCAGTCTAGTTCGAACAGCGATAGCGTCCACGTCGTGTCTTGCTTAACTAACTTTTTAATTTGTACAATTAATTGTTCATTTTCGCTGTTCGTTGTTTTGACAAACCTTTAAATTAACTTTCTTAAATTAGTAGGGCAGTTCTTAGGGAAGTAATAAATTCAACTCGAGATTTTGGTGTGTACAACATTACACACCAAAATATTTTAAAGAAGGAATCGTAGTGCTCAGTCACACGGCTATAGTCTTTAACAAGACTGGCCCATCTATAGCCAACAGTCCAAATTTGATGATAGTTCCTGTGTAACAACGTGGATGACAACAAGCGAGGTGGAATTCATGTAGGGTACGTCCAGCAGCAGCGGGATTTCGAACATAACAAAACCGTCTATGTTTAGACGTTTGGTAAATCCTTTATAAAGAATCGCATACTGACCCACCAGCCTCCAAATTCCAGTACCTACTCTCCACTCGCCACTCCAGCTCCCAGTGTCCAGCCAAACTCTCCAACAAGCTCCAGCTCCAGTCCTTACGAAAGATCCTGAACCATTCCACTACCTGTGATCCAGATCCTTGTTTAGCCTGACCCTCTTACAGGGGTCTACATACAGTGGTGATCTTGTTGTAGAACTCTCCAAAATCGTCCTAAGTTGAAGACATAATCAAAATTCGACTTAGGCAAAAATTTCATTTAAAGACATTTTTGGGAGTCTGCAGAGGCGCAGATCAGTCCACAAGGACCGTTTTGGGTTCTATAAGGCGTTGGAAATGACCAGGCGAAAATTCGAAAAAACACCGAATTTTCACTTAGGAAAAATGTTTTTGGTTCAGAATATCAGAGTAGAAGTATATAATGACAAAGATTTATGAATAGTATACTTTTTCAAAGGTACCATAAATTGGACTTTGAAAAATAATATTTTTAGAAGGGCGTCAAAATTTGGCCCAGGAATCGATTTATCGAAAGTACGCCAAAGTTTCACTTGTAGACTAATTTTTCAAAACTGCGTTGAAATTTGGCTTGAAGATCGATTTTTCAAAAGTACGCCAAAATTTCACCCGCAGATTAACTTTTCAAAAGTACCTTGAAATTTGGCTTGAAAATCAATTTTTCAAAAGTACGCCAAAATTTCACCCGCGGATTAACTTTTCAAAAGTACCTTGAAATTTGGCTTGAAAATCGATTTTTCAAAAGTACGCCAAAATTTCACCCGCAGATTAGTTTTTCAAAAGTACCTTGAAATTTGGCTCGAAAATCGATTTTTCAAAAGTACGCTAAAATTGGTCTTAAACTGGATTTTTCAAAAGTACCACGAAGTCAGTTTAAAAAGTACCACGAAAATATACTTTAAATTATTTTTTATTTTTTATTCCTCAACCAAAGACATTGACCTTTGAGGTACGATCATTGAAAGCCCAATTCTAAAGTATGAGCATAAAATTTTAACGATGCACTGCATCCAAAAGGCAAAATAGAAGATTTTGCCAAAGCCGGCGTAGTGCCGATAAGCAAAAATTGATAAAAATCAATGCACATGTACAAGGCCGGTTTCTCGCATGGAAAGAGTTTGGATTGACCCAGCGGCTCGCAATTTGGTCGAGCGCGTTGAGTAGTCCAGACAAAGCGATGGTAGAAAAGCCAATAACGGGGCTTTTCAAATGACAAAGTTATAGAGGAAAACGCCTTGTGCATAAAAATCCAAAAATTCAATTTTGCCTAATAGTCGCTCGAAGGTGAGACGCTGCCAAATCGATATTATTAATCGACTGTGATAAGGGTTAGTAAGTCGTGGACTGATCGAACGCCACTCAACTTATGCAGTAATAAGTCCTCTGAATGTGTTTGAGTACGTGAATTTCCACGATACAAGAACTTTAAAGCTAGGTAGTCTCTAGCGAAACTAAATTCATTTAGTAAAACTTTTTTAAGTTAATTTCAGTCAGCCTTAATTATTCATTTACCCAGAGTCTGAAATGATTCTAAAAGCTCACATTTTGATTCTGAGAAGGTACGTATGAATCTTTTCTACCTAATCGATCGTTAGCGTGAGCGCTCTCGCTTGTATGGTCTGAAAGTCACTACCTTGATTGGGGAAGGCACGATTCTTTCTTGAGAATTTTGTATAACCAATTCTGTTAAATAAACGGATTCTTTGAACTAATGTTTCTTAATTGATCTTGAGGCCTGTTGACGGTCTATAATCCCTGGAACTTTCGTATAGAAAACCGGATGTGTCGAGTTAATTCGCATTAACGTTCGACCTTCTGGTTGTTGTACGGAAGTTCGATAGGGATTTTTTTATGCGTTTTTTGAGAAATATATTCCGTTATTAATGGACCAAAACGCGATTTTCGCGTACCAAAACTAATCCCTCCGCAGAGAAATTCTTCGGTTGGGATTTTTTTATGCAAAAATTCAGGAAATTAAGAGGTGCCTAAACCCCTAACGAGGGAATTCGGGTCCAGAGAGAGCGTAGTTTCCGATCTGTGGTAGTGCAGCCTTGGTCCCGCTTTTCGGCTACCGAAGTCATCTTATCTCGAACCCGCCTGGGAGGTAGAAGAACGGGGTAATACGCGACTGGCGCCCCCTGAGAAATAAATTGGTGTCGCGTCATTTTGACGCCCGGTAGTGCGTTCTTCTACATGGCGCCCAACGTGGGGCGTTGTTAGTCAGCAGGGCTTTCTGGAAAGGATATGGATGAATCAACGCCTTTCCAGTTTTACGACGAGCCGACATCTGTGATGGACAACGTCTCTAGAGGGTTAGAGAGGCCGTGCGCGGAGGATGTACTGGGTAGTTCGGGGGTTGGCCCGAGTACCACTGAAGGAGTCATACAGCCCTCCTCAGAACAAGTGTTCGCCCAAATGGCAGCAGGTCTTGCCAAAGCTCTAAGCGAAGCCACGTACGAGCATAAGTATCGGTCGAAGCATCCAAATGCGGAATTTCATGGCTTCGAACACGAAGACCCTGAAACCTTCATTTATCAAATGGAGGAATTTTTCGTCCGAGTACGAATTACGCAGGATAACGACCGACTATATAAAATATCAGAACAGCTCAAAGATGATGCTAAGAAATGGTTCGAACAATATCGAACCCTAATTACCACGTATCCTCTATTCCTCGAGCGGTTCAGAAGCCGTTATGATTCAGGTGAAGTACTCACCGAAGCAGTAGCTAATTTATATGGCAAGAAACAAGATGCCGAGGAAAATACGTCAGTATTTATTTCCAGGAAGGTATGCCTCTTCAAGAGGATCGATCCATTTAAGCCGGAGGCGATGAAGGCGGCTACCATCTTTAATCAGTTGAGACCTGATATGAAAATGCTCCTAAAGAGTGCCGTCATACTAGATACAAATACACTAGTGACGATGACCGAACAAATGGCTAAAATCATGGATGAGAATAAAGAATTCGAGATTCTGCAAAATGCAAAGAAAAGCAAAGACCGAGAAGCGTCCACCTCTACCGCTTCAGCTCAAGGGAATCAGCAATCGAGCAGTAACTGGAGAACGGAACCCTCCGCATTAACGAAGCCGTCCTCCAGTTCCTTTGGTGCATCTAGGACACCATTCAATGGATCTCAAAGAAGAGATAATCCGCCAGCACCAAGGGTGCATTTTGCAAATAATATTTCCTCGCTGCCTAGAGGGGATATACCGAGAAGGGGTACTGGAGACGTAAGGAACTCCCGAGTCCCGTATCGCCCTTGCAGATATTGCCCAACGGAGCAGTGGCATTTTCATGCAGAATGCCCAAACAATCCCTATCGTAATATGAATACGGGAAACCAAGCGGGGGTCAGAGGCGATGGCCCAGGCCGAACTGTACCAGCCCCGCCTACCAGGCCCCAGCAGGCTCGAAGCGACCCTCGAGGAAGCTCCGAAGCAAGAAGTTTAAATTAAAAAACTTCGATGACCTTCCTGACCTTAATTACCTGTTTAAGGATCAAGAAGTCAACCTATCTCCCCACCGATTCACTCCATTAGAATCTATCAATCAAACCAACGACGCTTTCCCTCTGCCTCGCATTAAGATTATAATTAATAATCGAGCGGTTAACGCTTTATTGGATACAGGTTCGACAAGGAATATTATCCAACCGAAATTTTTGAACGACATTGATCAACTTACAGCTCCCCAAACTTTTGTTATGGCTTGTGGCGATGGTTTAGTAGAATCCCTCGGGACTACGACCATAAACGTTAATGTACTAGATGTACCCTTTCAGACCACGTTTCAGGTCATTCAAAATTTAAATGAAGAGCTCATTCTGGGAGCCCCGTTTTTATATGCTCACAATGTCGTATTCGATTATCAACGTAAATGTGTCTACGTCGGCACTGAAGAGCGAATAACCGTCTTCTGGAATCAAGCAGCACATCAAGCAAGGAAGCAATGCCGGCTTCCCGAAGAACTGATCATCGGAAACGATAATTTAAAACCTCTATTCGAGGAATTCGCTGAATTGTTCACCACGGTGCCTACCCAAGCTACCACGGTGACAACGAAACATAAAATAAAAGTTAAAGACGACCGCCCGTTCAATATCAAACCCTACCCCATGTCTCCTTCTAAGAAAAAAGTTATGTACGATCAAATTGAAGAGATGCTGAAAGCCGGGGTCATAGAACCGAGTACCGCTCAGTACAGTTCGCCTCCTATTATAATTGAAAGGCCCGGCAAGAAGCCTCGCTTCTGCATTGATTATCGTCACTTAAATGAAGTAACGGAAGACGAAGCATCCGTCTTACCAAAGATATACGAGAGTATAAAGGATCTAGGAAACGCCAACTTATTTACGGTGTTAGACCTCAAGAGCGGATATTGGCAAATCCCTCTTGAGGAGTCGTCAAAAAACTATTCTACGTTTACAACATTAGATGGAGCATCTTACCGATTTAACGTGATGCCTTTCGGATTGAAGACCGCTCCATGTACATTCCAAAAATTTATGGCAAGAGACGTATTGACCGGCTACTTGCATCATTTCTGCAAAGTATATCTCGATGATATTATCATCTACAGCGAAAATATAGAACAGCATGTAAACCATCTGAGAGCCGTCTTTGAACGCCTGCGTTTGCATAATTTAAAGGTGTCACCGGAAAAATGTGTGGTAGCCACGTCAAGCATAACCTATCTCGGGCATCAAATAAATGCCAACACCACTCAACCATTAGAAAAACACATATTACAGATACAAAATTATCCGGCCCCTACGACAAGGCGCCAGCTTCAGAGTTTCCTTGGTCTGTGTAATTGGGTACGTGAATATATCCCTAATGTTGCAATAATTACAAAGCCCTTGACCCGACTACTCTCGAAAGACTGGCGCTTCAAGTGGAATCCGGAAGCCCAAGAAGCTTTTATTTTACTAAAAGAAGTATTGAATAAACCTCTAGGACTGCACCGGCCAGATTTCAATAAAATGTTCATACTGCAGACGGACGCATCCTTAATAGGATTATCTGCAGTATTATATCAATTGGGGGATAATGACCAGAAGCACATCGTCTCTTATGCTAGTAATACGTTATCTCCGACGGAGAGAAAATACCATATTAATGAATTGGAATGTTTGAGCGTCGTTAATTATATAAGGAAATACAAAATATATTTGGCAGACCGTCCATTTATAGTCAAAACCGACAATCGAGCTTTACTATGGTTAAATAAGCATAAGGACGAGAAAACGAAATTTACTCGTTGGTCATTATTACTTCAGGAATACAGCTTCACCATAGAACATTGTCCCGGCAAGGAAAATATATTGGCTGACTATCTTAGCAGGAATCCTCAAGGCCCAAACGTCGAAGCAGACGACGAAGAGGAGAGAATGTACCCACCAAAATTCTCGTACAAGGAACGAATATCAGTAATTACCACATTGGAATTAAACGATCAGGTCAGAGAAGCGCAAACGCACTCCAGAGATATCCAAGACCAAATTGAACGATGGAATACTCTAGTGCGACAAGCAGATAAAACCGAGGCAGAGGTGAAATTCGTCAATACAAGACAAGTGATAGGCGGCACACTTTGGACGAGAGGCAAAAATGTTATAGAAAAATTATACGTACCAAAACGTATGGTCATGAGAGTAATATCTCATTTTCACGACCGACCGGAAGTAGGTCACCCCGGCCGCGATGAAACTGTTAGAATCATCTCGGGCCGCTATTATTTTAATAATTTGTCGAGACTAGTTAACAAATATTTAAATGAGTGCATTATTTGTAATTCCGTAAAAAGCAGACAGTCACAACCGAAGGCTCCTCTCAGAAGCCATGCTCCATCGCATCCGTTCGAAGTTTTAAGCGTCGATGTAATCGGACCACTTCAGCGAACCAAAGATGCAGATAACCGATATATATTAATGGTAGAGGATGTATTTAGTAAGTGGGTCGAAGCCAAGGCGTTCACCCAAGTCAGTGGAAAAACAATAGCACAATTTATCGAAGAGGAACTAGTGGCGAGATATGGCGTTCCGAGGGTCATCATTTCCGACCAGGGAGGCCACTTCAATTCCGGCTTTTACGATACGTTCTGTACACGTAACAATATTGAAAGATTCTTCACAGCAGCTTACCACCAACAGGCTAATCCAATAGAAAGGAGGGTGCAAGAAGCTAAGAAGATCTTAAAAACCTTATTATATGGTTCACCCAACGACGAGTGGGATCGACATGTTAGTCAGATGGCATATATCTTGAGAACAAGAAAAAACGCCGCTACGGGGCATACGCCCAGTTTCGTAGTGCTCGGCTATGAATTACCGCAGATTGGTGATTGGAATATGTTCGCTTATAGACAAGAACGTCGTAATCAAGCGGACGTTCCCCGCCTTGAAAGAGTCAAGGAAATTCGTAAAAATCAAACAAATTACCAATGGCGTTACGCGCCCAAAGTGGCGGTAACGCCGGTCGTATATAAAGTGGGAGATATGGTAATGACTAAAAGGATCAGGAAGGATCATACCTTCACACCGTCGTGGAGTGGGCCACACAAGGTTTTAAAGAGATTGTCTAATGAAGTTTACCTCATTCACAAGGGGGTAACTTCGACGAGGTTACATGTCGATGCCATCAGGCCGGCACCTAAGGGAGACCCCGATGTTGAATTGGAATTGTCTGAAGAATCAGAAGATAGTCCGGATGAAATTCATCTTAGTGACGACGCTTCCTCATCAGACAATGAGATCGCGCCCAGGTCAGAGCGACGTAGCGATACCACACTAGTTCAAATCAATGTTCCCGCAAGTGCTCAAGATGAGCCGGATGTAATAAGTCGAGATCCCGAAGATGCTCGAGATGAGCCAGATATAGAAGAGTCACCTCTAGATATTTCTGAGGTCGACCACGGCTAATAGCCGTTTTCGCTTTTTTTTTTATATTTTTTCTCAAAATTCTAAGTAGCGATTTTGACCTATATGCGGTCGAATCGAAAATTTAAAGTCTACCCCATGAGCAGACATGGAAAGACGGCGAACCCGACGCAAGAGCGCGATCCGGTAAGCCTAGCTTCTCAAGAGCGAGAGCCGCCAAGTTCGAGTAATGGACGTAGGCATAAGTACGAATCAGTACGAGTTTCGGAAGCTGTTTTTCTTATGCAAGAAGACAACTTCTATTTTAATCATTTTAAGTCAACAAAATTAACGTATACCCCAAATGGAAACTACGAGTTTCAGAAGCCGTTCTTCGCTCAAGAAGACGCTTCGATTTTTTTTTTATACTTTTTTTTTACAAGTCGTGATGACCGCACGAGTATCGTAAGCCGATTTAATCTACCTTACGAAGTAGAAACTACGAGACGAGTTTCAGAAGCCGTTCTTCGCTCAAGAAGACGCTTCGATTTTTTTTTTATACTTTTTTCACAAGTCGTGATGACCGCACGAGTATCGTAAGCCGATTTAATCTACCTTACGAAGTAGAAACTACGAGACGAGTTTCATAAGCCGTTCTTCGCTCAAGAAGACGCTTCAATTTTTTTTTATACTTTTTTCACAAGTAGTGATGACCGCACGAGTATCGTAAGCCGATTCAATCTACCTTACGAAGAACCAATTTCTAACCATTATAAGTTAACAAAATTCATGTTAGAAAAATATTTCATTAAAAACAACACATTGTGTTTGTTAGTCGACGCGTCCCAGTCGACGACTTGCTAAAAAGTCAATCTAGTTGCAGAACTGCATTTTCCATGTGCAGAAATGGAAAGATGACCCAGCCTGTCGCAAGGGCGCGGCATGGTGAAGTCTGGAACTCAAAGGCGAGGACCGTCCAAGCTGCGGCATGGAGATATAGACAGACTCTTCTAGAAAGGGCCGAAGTTAAGCAAGAGCGAGACCAGGGCAAAAAAGCGAGTGCAACGAATTAGTGAGAGTGGACGCTAATCAAAATTGTGCTACGCTTCGCACCTCGACGCGGGTGTAATTAAGTTGATAAAAATGTTGTATCAACTTGGCGTATTGTTTAAAAAATGTATTTATTTTTAAGTTAGATAGGCGAATCAGCCGTCTGCCCCAATTAAGGCCGTTATTTTTAAACATCTGTACCATAGGTCAGACCGTCAAATGAAGGCATACAGACATACAAGTGAATATGGAAATTAAAGGCAATCGATGAGTAGAAAAGATTCAACCAAAGGAGGGGAGTGTTGTAGAACTCTCCAAAATCGTCCTAAGTTGAAGACATAATCAAAATTCGACTTAGGCAAAAATTTCATTTAAAGACATTTTTGGGAGTCTGCAGAGGCGCAGATCAGTCCACAAGGACCGTTTTGGGTTCTATAAGGCGTTGGAAATGACCAGGCGAAAATTCGAAAAAACACCGAATTTTCACTTAGGAAAAATGTTTTTGGTTCAGAATATCAGAGTAGAAGTATATAATGACAAAGATTTATGAATAGTATACTTTTTCAAAGGTACCATAAATTGGACTTTGAAAAATAATATTTTTAGAAGGGCGTCAAAATTTGGCCCAGGAATCGATTTATCGAAAGTACGCCAAAGTTTCACTTGTAGACTAATTTTTCAAAACTGCGTTGAAATTTGGCTTGAAGATCGATTTTTCAAAAGTACGCCAAAATTTCACCCGCAGATTAACTTTTCAAAAGTACCTTGAAATTTGGCTTGAAAATCAATTTTTCAAAAGTACGCCAAAATTTCACCCGCGGATTAACTTTTCAAAAGTACCTTGAAATTTGGCTTGAAAATCGATTTTTCAAAAGTACGCCAAAATTTCACCCGCAGATTAGTTTTTCAAAAGTACCTTGAAATTTGGCTCGAAAATCGATTTTTCAAAAGTACGCTAAAATTGGTCTTAAACTGGATTTTTCAAAAGTACCACGAAGTCAGTTTAAAAAGTACCACGAAAATATACTTTAAATTATTTTTTATTTTTTATTCCTCAACCAAAGACATTGACCTTTGAGGTACGATCATTGAAAGCCCAATTCTAAAGTATGAGCATAAAATTTTAACGATGCACTGCATCCAAAAGGCAAAATAGAAGATTTTGCCAAAGCCGGCGTAGTGCCGATAAGCAAAAATTGATAAAAATCAATGCACATGTACAAGGCCGGTTTCTCGCATGGAAAGAGTTTGGATTGACCCAGCGGCTCGCAATTTGGTCGAGCGCGTTGAGTAGTCCAGACAAAGCGATGGTAGAAAAGCCAATAACGGGGCTTTTCAAATGACAAAGTTATAGAGGAAAACGCCTTGTGCATAAAAATCCAAAAATTCAATTTTGCCTAATAGTCGCTCGAAGGTGAGACGCTGCCAAATCGATATTATTAATCGACTGTGATAAGGGTTAGTAAGTCGTGGACTGATCGAACGCCACTCAACTTATGCAGTAATAAGTCCTCTGAATGTGTTTGAGTACGTGAATTTCCACGATACAAGAACTTTAAAGCTAGGTAGTCTCTAGCGAAACTAAATTCATTTAGTAAAACTTTTTTAAGTTAATTTCAGTCAGCCTTAATTATTCATTTACCCAGAGTCTGAAATGATTCTAAAAGCTCACATTTTGATTCTGAGAAGGTACGTATGAATCTTTTCTACCTAATCGATCGTTAGCGTGAGCGCTCTCGCTTGTATGGTCTGAAAGTCACTACCTTGATTGGGGAAGGCACGATTCTTTCTTGAGAATTTTGTATAACCAATTCTGTTAAATAAACGGATTCTTTGAACTAATGTTTCTTAATTGATCTTGAGGCCTGTTGACGGTCTATAATCCCTGGAACTTTCGTATAGAAAACCGGATGTGTCGAGTTAATTCGCATTAACGTTCGACCTTCTGGTTGTTGTACGGAAGTTCGATAGGGATTTTTTTATGCGTTTTTTGAGAAATATATTCCGTTATTAATGGACCAAAACGCGATTTTCGCGTACCAAAACTAATCCCTCCGCAGAGAAATTCTTCGGTTGGGATTTTTTTATGCAAAAATTCAGGAAATTAAGAGGTGCCTAAACCCCTAACGAGGGAATTCGGGTCCAGAGAGAGCGTAGTTTCCGATCTGTGGTAGTGCAGCCTTGGTCCCGCTTTTCGGCTACCGAAGTCATCTTATCTCGAACCCGCCTGGGAGGTAGAAGAACGGGGTAATACGCGACTGGCGCCCCCTGAGAAATAAATTGGTGTCGCGTCATTTTGACGCCCGGTAGTGCGTTCTTCTACAATCTCACCTAGGGCTCACCGACGCCACCGACAACAAAGTCTGACGTCAGTGCCCCGGGTGAGAGCGTGCCCCGTCGGGTGTAAATACGGTGAACGAGAGCGAGAACCTTTGAGATTGGCTTGTGAGTCATTGGGGTTCTCTCTCGAGTTCACTAAGCTCGCGGAATTAAACTCAGACCGGCTTCACCTTATTAGCTAGTGACAGACAGACAGACAGACAGGGAGCCCTACACCGGTGACCCTCAGCCACCAGGCCCCGTCTGTAACGGACTCTAGTAGGTAGCGGCATTGCACTATTTTATTAGTCAATCATTTGGGGAAAAATGTCAGAACAGAATCTCATGGATTCGACAATACCAGCGTCGGCCACGCATCCGTGGGAGGAGGTTCTCGGAGGCATCCTTCAGACCCCCGGGGATGCTTCCCCACTGCGGCATCAGGTGCCTCACACCGCTGCCGCCGAAATTGATACACACTCTAATCCATTCGAAATTCACAGTAGAGCTGAATATTTGGCGCCCAACGGAAACAACCGTTTGGCTGAATATTTGGCGCACAACGAAAACAACCGTTCTGCTGAATATCTGGCGCCAAACGGAAACAGCCGCAGGGCTGAATATCTGGCGCCCAGACAAATTTCACAAGGAAATGCTTATCATCTATCGGCACCGGAGCTGGCGCGTCACGCCGGCCCGGAGCCGCTGCCTTCAGCAACCACACTGCAAGCGGGCCAGACTCTTGTAGACAGCCGATTCTACGGCTCGCTCTCAGTTCTCATCGAGTCTACCACTAGGTAACATCACCTAGTGCCGCACGGGCTCAGTTTACGTCGAGTCCATCGCTAGGTAACATCACCTAGTACCGCGACGGGCTCCGTCGCCCAAGTCATCAGTCCAGTTCACTCTCAGCTTCTCACGAAGCAACATCGTCGTGCCGCGACGAATACAATTAGTGCAGTCTCGCGTTTCAAATATCGTTAAGTATCGTGACGGGCTCAATTAGAGTTGTTTTACCTGTTGTTGAAGTTAAAATTACTGTTTAATTCACGACGTCTACCCATTCCAACCAGTAAGGGAATAAGCAGCCCACAAAGCGAGTCTCAGGAAGCTCACGAGTAGTAACCAGTCACTTGGGGCCCTCCTGCCAACGTGGAAGCCATCCAGTGTATAATTGCAGACGAGCAGCGTTTCATCCGAGGTCTCAGCTCTTACCTACAAATACGAAAATCGACCCTGAGAATATCCAACCGAAAGAAAATCATAGTTAGCTGTTCCTCCCCAGTGCTGGCGCCCAATTTGTTGCAGGGGCCTGGGCCCACTTTAAAAGGGGCCCCAAAGGCTGCTAAACCTCGAACGCAGGGTAGGGTGGTCACCCTGTGCCCTGAACAAAATTTTAATATTTTACGTGCAGTACCCCCTCTGCAATAAGCTAGTGAGGAGGAAGTCTCACACGGCCGACTACTCAGGTCCTTGGGGGTGGCTTCGATAATTGGGGTGGTGTAGGTGGTCAGATATAAAAGACAGCGTCGTTCTAATTTAACATTTAATACAATATCAGGGTACGTAGTACAAAATCTTTCACAATTAGGGATTGCATTACCGTTTAACCGGTTAACCGGTTAACCGGTAAACAGGCCAAAAAACACATGACGATAATTACCGGTTATTTAAATATTTTACCGGTTATTTCGGTAAATTCTGAACTTACGATATGTCACGTATTCAACGTTTCTATTTATGTCAGTGTCTAGTATTCACTAAATATAAAGTGACTGTCCCAACACTGAGCACTTTTAACAATAAATAAATAATATTATAAAAAGTAAAACCCAAACAGCAAGCTCTAAGAAATACAAGTAAGAGAGACATTGACAATATCTTGCGACAGGAAATTGAATATTTCACTGCCTCAAATATCCGTGGAAAACATTTAGAAGAATGTTATTACCAATTCTTATTAACTTATCGACCTACCAATATCGATAGAGGAAGGGCATTTTCTGTTGGTGGTATTCTATGTACAAATATCAGACGACTAATAGATACAGCTTTGAAAAACTAGCCCTTTTAACGGGCTATTTTTAAAAAATATTGTATTTTTAGATTAGGTATTCAGTAAATGCCCTATTTGAGTTTAAGTTTGTAATTTTTGTTATTTACAGAATAATTATTTAGTTAAATTTATTTCATTTATATTTTTTCCTTTTGATAAAAAAACCTTTGGTTTGTTCATTATAATAATAATAATACATTTATTTTACTCAAAGTAAAAAATGGTACAAATTGAACTGTAGACCTCTTCTTCCATTTGCCCAAATACAAATAACCTAAATCTAAGATTGTAAAAAGATTATAAAAAAATATTAATACATATAAATCTAAAATTTCAAGAAAAAACTAATAATTATTCTATTTTTAATATTCAGTAATGAATTGTAATAATCTAACAAATGTTATAGTTTATAATAATAATAACAATAATAACAACAGCAGCACTCAGATATGCGAGCAGACAAGGGGAACGGGTAGACCCCGCGAAGCGAAGCAAAAAGGTTAAAAGTAAATAAAATTATATCGGAAAAAGAAAAAGAAATATACGCTCATCCACAACACATCATCAAGTCTCCTGCTTCTGATCAGCCAAAATGTAATTTTTGACAACTTTAATAAAAATTTTGTTTGATTTATATTGTTTATATTCATTTGGAAGTTCATTCCAAAGATGAGATGCAAAATACGTAAATGATCTTTGAAAAATCGCAGTTTCATGCTGAGGCACCAAAACATTTTGTATGTATCTTGTATTATGCAAGTGATCTCATGAAATTAACTTATTTCTTAAGTACTGAGGTCCGTCATTATGAATTATTCGCCAAATAAGTGTGAGCACGTGTAAACGTCTACGGTTTTCCATGTTTAATATATTATGTTTATTTAGATGTGGTGATATATGTTGTCTATATGGGTTACTGTAGATATAAAGCATACATGAATTTTGAAGTTTTTGAATTTTTGCTGTCGCCGATAATAACTTTCCATATACAACATCACCATAATCAACTAAAGATAATACGAGTGAATCACAAAATTTTGATTTACACTCTCTAGATGTGTCTTTCGCAAAACTGTATAATTTTCTCAATCGACTGTAAGCGAATTTCAATTTGGGAAAAATATATTTCTCAAAGCCTAATTATATTAATTATACGTATATAAAAATGTTTTTTGTTAAATTTAGATAATTTTGTACATGGAAAAAGACAATTGCCATTTTCGCCACATTAATCATTCGTTCTAAAAATTACCGGTAAATACCGGTTAACCGGTTATTTACATTTTTATTTACCGATTTACCGGTTATTAAATTTTCCGGTAAATTGCAATCCCTATTCACAATTATCACCGATAACTCGGTACACAGTACAAGTGTCACAATATATTCTAATAAGTGGGGCCCACACACTTAACCTAATATACACAAAATATCTTACAAAATAATAAATCCTTTAAAAATGTACAAAAGGTCATATGCCAGAGGCGTGACAAAAACTACAATTGACCCAAGGTACGTTAAAACATAAAATTACTTAAAATTATTGACATCTATTTGTAAAATAAGGCAATGCTCTTAAGTGAGTGAAGCAACGATATACAAAATGTACCAAATATTACTGAAATCTAATGTGTTACTGAGATTTACGTTACAAGCAAAATATTATCAATATTCCTTGAAAATGGTCGTGGACGTTGAGTAGATGTACCGGATCCCTCGTTATAGAGAATATGATTCCGCTTACCTTTGGTAGTGTCTGAATACCTTTTCCCGTCCTACCAGGGTAGCGTAAATCAGGGTGATAACAGCCGCAGGTGGTAGACCATCTACGTAGAGTCTAAGGTAACGTGTCAAGATCCCCAGTACCATACATACACAACGTGTCAGTCAATCATCCACCATCTAGACACCAAAATCTGGACTAGAAGTTGAAACTAAGGTCAGGCTGGAAGTCCCTCGTAAAGTGTAGGATGTGACATAAAAGCTCAAGTGGAATACCAGTAACAGGTCCAAGTAAAATCATAAGGTATCCATCCAAATAGCCATAAACCAACAAATAGATCCCAATACTTGTAACATACTCAACAATGAACAACTAACGAACGAACAAATCAACAGACAAACAAACAAGCAAACAAACAGCCCTGCAATAAAATAAATAACCTAAATTACAAATCTATTTCAACCTTAAGTGGGTTTTCAGAGACGTACCTGAAATGTGATGTGGGCTGAAAGAGGTCCTTTGCCGTCAAAATGGCACTCCAAAATCTTGCATTCAGACGATGCCACGTGCTTTGAAAATTGACTTTATCCGGAAAATCCGTAGCTGCATTTCCCAAAACGATACTCCAAACCAAATGAAAATACAACTAATCTTGTCGTGATGAATACTTAATCCCATAAATGGAGCAAAACTTACAATATTGCTAAAACTCGTATTCAGACGACTCAATCTTCAAGCAGCAAAAGGAAAAATGACCAAGAAGAAAATGTCCTCTATCAAAATGTCAAGTTCTTGTCTTCCGTCTCGGTGCGTTCAGAATTTCTACTCCACGGCGCACCCCACAACTAGAATAGATTTTCCTAACTTCGTCTATATCCACAAATATTATCATAATATACTCTGAAAGCCGTCCCCTCATAAATCTACCCACCAAAGAAGGTTTAATCAACAATACTGGCCATTGTAGATGCTTTACAAGGGCGTTTTTGCAATGCACTCTCTTAATGAATATCCGAACGCACTCACCCATACTACCTGTATCAAAGTATATTAAATGACTAAGCCATTAGGTACTGTTATTATGCAACCAGTTATACTCTATTAATTCGCGAGAGACGGTATCAATAGGCTCAAATGTACAATAAAATTTGGGAAAATAACGAAAATTAGTACATAAATTTCTGGCCATTATTAAATGTGAAAATCGAAAGTAACAAATTATAAATAAATCCGTACTCCAGGACGGCCCCTTCACTTAGTACGGAGCATCTAGGGGAAGAATACAGCTACATGTCGCCTGGCAACGTGGGGCCTTGATCTCACATACAGAGGACGAGGAGGAATTACATGTAAGTACCTCTTTGATACTGTGTTTTTTTCTTTTGTGCGCTCGCCCTGTTTAAACGATGTTCAATAACTACGACCCCACGCTCAACGCTAACCCAACTACGTCCCGCACGTACAACGCAGAACTTCCAAATACGTATTGGGATAAAAAGGAATCGGAAGAAACCGCGGACCCAAGGTTGGATACCGAAACGCTTGCTCAAAATTCAGCATCTATGATCACCGTCACAGAAATACTCGACACGCCTATACGCACTACGCAACGCGTGTTTACCCAAGCACCGCCGACGTCGCAAACTCAACAAATACATTACAACCGATATTCGCCTAACCTCGGAATAGGAGTTCCTTCAGGAATCGCCGCGTCTCCACCGACAGCAGAGGACCAAAACCTGAACATGGAAAACATATTTTCGAACATGGCAACGACGTTCGTCAAAGCACTCGAACAAATAACCAAGAAACATACACAAACGGAAAGAGCGCGCATTCCTCCGCCATTCTGGTTTAGCGGACAAGACCACGAGGACCCCATGGTGTTTATTAAACAAATGGATACACATTTTTTAAAGGCAGACATTAAAGATGAGTCAGATAAACTAAGGATAGCTACCGGACAACTAAGAGAAGAAGCTAAACGATGGTACGAACCATACAGAAACATGATATTTTATTATGAAGCTTTTGTAGACAAGCTATACTCTCGGTTTAACTCGTCTACCAACATTACCGAAGCAAAATCGAAACTATATGGGGAAAAGCAGGGAGCTACCGAATCTACGGAGCTGTTCATCACCCGCAAACATTGCCTTTTCAACAGACTGGAACCGAACACCAGCGAATATGCTATGGCTGCCACCATTATGGATCAACTGAAACCGAGTGTGCGATCGCGCATTCGCGGGTCCACCATCCGTTCCGTGGGGGAACTTATCAGGGTATCCTTACAAGTCGAGAGAGACGTACAAGAGGAAACAAAATCCAATTGGAGAAATCCAACCATGGCAACCAGAAGTCGTGACGATCTCATCAACACGGCTAACGCCCGCGCCAACCCAACGAGGCCAGCCACGGATTACAAAACAAACCAAGCGTCCACAGGAAACACGAATCGTAATCCACTTAACCCACCGTCACCATGCAGATACTGTAACGAGTGGCATTTCAACAAGGACTGTCCCGTAAATCCATTTAGAAACAGGCAGTCGGAAAACTTCAGAAAGGTCGAGGAGACTACGCGCCGCTCCGACAACGCGACCCAGCACCCATTCATTCAGCCACAACAACTCGCGACCAGGCGCAACGCACCTCTACACAGAATGGAAGAAGTTCCACCTCAAACAGCGAACGAATCACTGCAGTAAACAACCCCAGTCAAGCCTCGGAACACATATACGACTTATCAGCCATCTTTAATACCAATTTTGGACAGCCTGAGTTAAAAACCACAGGTACACAAACCATAACCAACGGCGAAGATATACTCCCCGTAAATAACGCTTCGATTTACAAATTACCACGCATTAGGATATCAATCGGTAATCGAGAACTTTCGGCACTAGTGGACACGGGAGCCGCGAGTAATCTCTTACGTGCAGGGTTGATCAGCGACGAACACCAAGATAAACATGAACAGCTGTTTAGTTTAGCTTGTGGAGCAGGAGTTGTTAGATCAACGGGAAACCTCACCCTCGATTACCAAGTCGATGGATTGTCCTTGAGGGGATCGTTTCAACTAATGGACAACTTTAATGAGGAAGTCATCTTGGGCACGCCTTTTTTGTGTCGGGAGCAGGCGGTAATTGACTACAGTAGAAAGTGTATCTACGTAGGGACATCGCAGAGAAAAACGATTTTTTGGGACCAGTCACAACGTCAAATGCGTACAGAAGCCGACAATTCCGAAAAAATACCTATACCCCAACCATACGAACAAATTCTACGCCCACTATTCCAAGAGTATGGCGACCTTTTCGACGAAGTGCCTTCGAAAGCCACCACGGATACTGTGCACCGGATCCGTCTCACTCAGGACAAAATTATACACCAAAAACCCTATCCCATGCCACCAGAGAAGAAACGCGTATTAAACCAACAGATAACAGAGATGCTCGAAGCCGGAGTAATTGAACCAAGTCGTTCGCCATTCAGTTCACCTCCAGTATTAATCGAAAGGACAGGAAGAAAACCGCGATTTTGTGTAGACTTCCGAAAATTAAACGAAATCACAGAGGACGAATCTTCGGTGCTGCCAAAGATTCACGAGACAATTAAGGACTTCGGCAAGGCGAAATACTTTACATTACTAGACCTCAAAGCCGGGTATTGGCAGGTCCCGATGGAGCCCGCGTCGAAACAATACACCGCTTTCACTACGCCCGGCGGCGCATCGTATCACTTTACAGTCATGCCATTCGGTCTGAAAATGGCGCCCGCAACCTTTCAGAAACTGATGGTCAGGGAAGTGTTGACTGGATTCCTGCACGACTTTGTGAATGTATATCTAGACGATATTATTATTTTTAGCGATACCATCGAAAATCATAAAAAACATCTCCGTCAGGTATTCGAAAGGATTCGAACTCATAACCTACATATATCACCTGAAAAATGCACCGTTGCCGTAGAAGAACTAGACTACCTCGGTCATCATATCAAAGGAGACACGACGGAGCCTCAGCAGAAACACGTAGAAACAATTCTCGATTTCACGCCTCCACAGAGTAAAAAACAGCTCCAAAGCTTTCTTGGAACCTGTAACTGGGTGCGAGAATATATTAAGGACGCAGCCCAATTGACACGACCATTAACAAAACTGCTAGCCAAAGACGTCAAGTTTAAATGGACAGCGGAATGTCAAGAGGCCTTCGAAAGGTTAAAAACCGCCATTGCACGGGGACCACTTGTTCTACATCGACCGGATTTCGATAAACATTTCTACTTATAGACGGACGCATCGCTAAGAGGACTTGGCGCTACGCTCTTTCAACGTGATTCGCAGGGAAATAGACTCGTAATCTCTTACGCTAGTTCCACATTAACAAAAACCGAAATGAAATATCACGTTAACGAGTTAGAAGTACTCGCTACATTATGGGCCATAAAAAAATACAAAATATACCTACAGGATAAGCCGTTCACGCTCCGAACCGATAGCAGGGTGTTATCCTGGCTCAACAAAAATAAAGACTCGAAATCGAAACTAATGAGATGGTCACTGCTTTTGCAAGAATATTCCTTCACAGTGGAACATTGCCCTGGGAAAGATAACGAGTTGCCCGACTTCCTCAGTCGTAACCCCGATCCCAACAATAAACGAGAAGAAATCGACGATGGACCCTTATCACCGCCACCCTTTTTACACGAAGTGACTGCTCCACTATGCGTCGTCGACCATTACGAACTATACGAACTAGTTTTACATACACAAGCACGATCGCGACAAATACAAAATGACATAACACGTTGGCAAGCCATCCACGCGTACGGACCGCAGGGACAGAGAGAAAACACATTCTACCGAAACTATGCCGTCACTGATGGAGTACTATGGAAGAAATATCGAGAACGAGAACTGGTCGTTATACCTAGAAGCTTAATACAGCGAGTTATACACCATTTTCATGACACTACCGACGCAGCGCATCCTGGAAGGGACGAGACGCTTCGTGCTATCCTTCAACGCTACTATTGCACCAACATACATCGGCATGTCACCGAGTGTCATAGGGCAAAAAAAAAAGAAACCTAAAATTTTATTAATATAAATTATCGCGTATCGATAATTTATATGGTTTCAACTTCCTAATAACCTAGCCAACAATATATCTAGTCGTAAATTAAAATATATCTTTCATCTTCTTATTAACCGACCATCAGCCAAATAATAATAGGATATCCTTGCCTGAGGGCACACGTAAACAAACATTCATGTCATAAGAGCTCCACGACGTTGACAGTACGACTACTGTCAGGCAAATGCCGAGACCGGCGCCAATATTCTTGGCTAAAGATGTCGGTCTCGGATGACTGGGGCCGGGCAGGACTATTGCCCTTTACCCCAATACATCGCTGTAGACCGGGGACCAGCCTCGTGCAGGGCGGGCGAGCTTACTTTACGTCGGCCCCACTCACAAATGTGAGCGGTGCAGACGATTTCGGCCCACCTCCCTGGGTCCTGGCTCGTTGGACCTTGCTGGCTAAGGTCTCTTCTGGCGTTCTTCTGTCTTCGTCTTCTTTTCTTCGCCAGCTTGTTTGCCCCCCGGGGGGTAGTCATCGGTCTGTTGGGTGTTTTTGGGTTTGTGGCGGGAGTGACTGCCGGTACACAAGATGCCAAGAGGCATCCTGTCGTCCGGATCATCGGTAGGGTAAGGATGAGCTGTGTAGCTCGAGGAAGGGCAGACCTAACTGCTTTGGTAGCATTTTTGGTCTGCCCGGAGCTAGGGGGACTACAGGTACTGGACGGTTGTTTGTCCGGTACCCGCAGGGTCTTGGGTGGGTGGTTGGGTGATCGTCATGTCTCTTCCGTGGGGGTGGATCGTCGGACGGTGGTATGCTTCTCATACTCACCCGTTATCCAGGAGCTGCACCTTCGGCCGCTTGTGCCTCGGAGCATCAGCTGGGTCATAGTCAGTTGCCTCCCTGACTAGTGGGTTCCCATGCTCCTCGGCAAGGGCGTACATCTTTCTGGCTCTCTGCTTGATGATCTCAGTGACCGGGGTGTATTCCAGGTCCCTGTAGATGTCCTCGTTGCGGATGAACCAGGGTGCATCGACTGCCGTTCTGAGGGCGACGTTCTCCACTCTCTGGATCTGATGGAGGTAGCTCTTTGCTTGGTAGCCCCAAGCTACCGAAGCATACGTCAGCTGAGGCCGGATGAGGGACCTGATAAGCGTGAGCTTGTTCCTCAGGTTGAGTCTGCTCTGTCTACCCGTCATCGGGTAGATTAGGGCTCTCGTCCTCCTGGCCTTCTTGACGATGGCCTCCGTGTTCAGTCTCCATGTTAGGCCTTTGTCCATGACCACGCCAAGGTAGTTGGCGGAGTCGTGCCATTGGATGTCCTCACCAAACATGGAAACGTGACCTGTGGGGTTTTGTTTTCTTACCTTCTTGAAGAGTACCGCCTTGCTCTTCTCGGCGTTGACGGCTACCTTCCATCTGTTGCACCAGTCCTCTAGGAGGGTGGCCGCCTCCTGGCGGTTTCTGGTGGCTAGCCTGGCACTCCAGGATCTGGCAGTCAGGGCTGTGTCATCGGCGTAGAGGGCCATGGAGGTCCTCTCCGTCCGGGGTAGATCGGATGTGAAGATGGAGAACAAGTGGGGGGACAGCACTGAGCCTTGGGGGACTCCTGCCTCCATTGTTCTGTACGTGGACACCTTGTCCACGATCTTCACCCTCATCTGTCTTCTGTGGAGGTACGATCTCACTAGCTTGACGAGTGCAATGGGGTAACCCATACTCATCATTTTGGCTAGGAGACCGTCGTGCCAGACCCTGTCGAAGGCTTTGGCAACGTCCAGGAACAGCGCTGCCGTGACCTGTCTTTGGTTGAACCCCTTCGTGACCTCCTCAGTGAGGCGGAGCACTTGGAGTTCGGTGGAGTGCCCTGTCCTGAAGGCGAACTGCTCGTCTGGGAGGACTTCCAGCTCTTCTGTCTTCTCGGCTATCCTCTTGAGTATAACTCGTTCGGCTACCTTACTCATCGCTGGGAGTAGACTGATGGGCCTGTAAGAGGAAGGAAACGTTAGGTTCTTACCTGGCTTTGGGATGACTATGACGTCGGCCTTTTTCCACCTGGATGGGAAGTGTCTCAACCTCAACATTGCGTTGATGATGTTGACCATCGCCGCTACTCCTTTCCGGGGCAGCTTCTTGAGGGCGATGTTCCCAATGCCATCACATCCTGGAGCTTTCCTGGGTTTTAGACTCCTTAGGATCTCCTTGACCTCCTCTGGGGTGGTCGGGGGGATGTGGTCTTCATCTGGCAGACGGTTCATCCTGCGTACCCTTTATTCTCGGCGGAGAGCGTTCGGATTAGCTCGTCCCTGTGGTCCTCCTGCTCCATGGGCCTGATAGTAGGGGTCCCTCTTTGAGAGGTACCGTCGTCTCCTCGGTCGGGCATACTGTCCTCCACAGTATTGTCCTGGCTATCTGAAAAGAAATTTATATTAGTGATGGTTTGGGGTAGGGAAAGGTAAAAATAAATTGTGTCTCCAGTGAGGGAGACTTTATTTATCTTTTGATATTAGCGTCTTAATAAAGACGTCTAATATTTCTCCTCTTCAACTTCAGTGTGGGGCTGCCACTTCGTAGTTCTCGCCTCGCTACGTTGCTTGCACTTCACTTCACTACACTACTGCTGCTAGGTGACCTGCTCGCTTCGACTGCTGCTTGAACTGCGCCGAGACCGGCGCGCTGCATGTCATATTTGTATGAAACTGCGCAGCCCGCTTAGGCTCCGCCCCTTTTCAAATGCAAGCGGCTGACTTTGTGATTGGTATGACAGTAGTGCATAAAGTCAACGACTGAACGTCACTCACTCTCAGTCGTATCCAGGCAGCGCTCGTGTGTGGACGTACTTGATACATTTAGCTTTTGCATTAAAACTTTATTATTCATCGCTGCCTTTTTCAAGTTTAGACTATTTGCACTTAAAATAAATTATTTATTTTATAAAACTAGGGAAGTAAGGTACTCTCGAGATTTGGTGTGTCACAAAAGCACACACCAAATCATTTCAATAAAGAAATCGTTGACTGACACGGCTATAGCCTTTTCCAGGGTTGGCCCAGGTGCCTACGGACAAAGCAGAGGATATTGTGAGAAACGAAGAGGACATCAAAGAAGAATCCTATGCTCATACCCAACCGTCCAATCCAAACCCAAGTGCCCAGTGTTCCTCGTCAATCCAGTTCCTGAACCTTGACCTAGACACCTCCAACGCCTTCCTAAGGTCGACTCCGAACACCGCCATCCCAACGTCAATTACCAGTTCCAGTCCCAGTAGTGTCCGCTTCCGAGGTCACCCAATTAATCCAAACCTCTTTCTCCTCAGGTCCAAGCCTCACCCTCTCAAGGGGTGCACATACGGTGATTCCTTCTGGGGCTCACCGATAACCACGTCCTGGTTATCAGTGTCCTGGTGGGAAGCGTACCACGTCGGGTGTAAATGCGGTGAACAAGGGCGAGAACCTTTGAGACTGGCTTGTAAGCCATTGGGGTCCTCACCCGAGTTCACTAAGACCGGGTATTGCGCGACAGACGAAGTAGAGTCAGACAGTAGGGAAAGATCAAATTCAGTCAGTTAGGGATCGACAGCCGGACGTACCATCGCACGCGACCTTCAGCCGCAGGACGTCCGTGACAGGACCTAGTTTCTTCCATTTTGTCGGCACAGCCGTTTCTAGGCCCGACTGTGTCACCACAAGCAACAACTCATCTCAGGTATCTCAACGACGCTCCATGGACCGCTCAATGGAATACTCAACGACTCCCCTCTCCCCACATCCGTGGGAGGAACTACTATCTACACCTCTACAGACAAGTACTGAATTTAT
The DNA here is from genome assembly GCA_936432065.2 of Rutpela maculata. NCBI lineage: Eukaryota > Metazoa > Arthropoda > Insecta > Coleoptera > Cerambycidae > Rutpela > Rutpela maculata. The sequence goes on along the minus strand of OW386286.2, from coordinate 150,757,035 downwards.
GGCGCCAAATGGAACCAACCCTTTGGTACTTAACCATGTCAACAACCCATTTTCCCCTAGACCTGAGCCTCAGTCAGGTCCAGGGACAGTGCCACCAGCGGGCATAGTACGCTTGGGCAGGCCCCAAGGCCAGGACGTGCCCCAGCCTCCGACGTCGCTCCACGACGTCGCCGGCGCCGGGGACGTTCTGGGTCTTGCCGGGCCCAGCCCTCGTGGACACGAGTATGTACGCAACTGTATTATCTGTTCCACGGTGAAATCAAGACATTTACAAAACGCGGCACCTATGAAAGCGCATACCCCGGAATACCCCTTTCAAATGATCAGTATCGACGTGCTAGGGCCGTATCCGGAGACAGCCAGAAAAAACAGATACCTGCTCGTCGTTATGGACGTCTTTTCAAAATGGACTGAAGCCCGCGCCTACGCGGCAGTTAAGGGTAGAGATATCGTACAATTCCTCGAAGATGAGATCGTTACACGGTTCGGCACACCGAAGACGGTTATCTCGGATAATGGGTCCCCATTCCAAGGATCCACCTTGAGCAAATGGTGCGAACGCCAACACATCAAACAATACTACTCACCCATATATCACCAACAGTCTAACCCCGTAGAGAGGAGGGGCCAAGAACTAAAGAAAACTTTACGCACTCTCATGCTCGGGAAATCCAATAACACGTGGGACAAACATTTAACACGGGCTCTTTTTGTATTGAGAACCAGGCAAAACGCAGCGACAGGAATGACGCCGGCAAAAGCGATATTAGGGTATGAACTTCCTAAACGGGGCGAGTGGCAACTGCCACAGTATCAAAGGTCACGCGCCGCGCCTCAACCTCGCAGTCGAAACCGCGTTCGACAAATATACGCGCGACAGTTACAATTTCAGGAACGTTATACACAACCAAATGCCGTCCCAGACGTTACCTTCGCAGTAGGAGACCAAGTAATGGTGAAGGTAATGAGAAAGAGCAAGAGACTATTCCGGCCTATGTGGACAGGTCCACACGCAATCGTACGAAAACTCAGCGACGAGGTCTACGACGTCGACAGAGATGGTTACCGGGCCATAATACACGTAGACAATCTCAGACCAGCGCCAGTGGGGAACGAGGAGATCCAATTAGAAACCGAGAGCGAGACAGATCGATCCGAAGGAACGAACCAAGGGAGCAGCGAGTCATCTAGCGCAGAGGACGAGCCTCAGGAAGTCGACGCGGAACCACGAATCGCAACGCCGCCTAGGGAGTAGCAGCCCCCAGATGTCACCAGTCAATCCGAAGGACAGCCGTCCGCGGACACGGATGACGATCGCCCAGACGACGATCAGACGGAAAGGCAGCCGCTTTTCACAGAATCCGACGATGATCCCCTACGACCCGTTGCAAGCGAGCGACCAAGTCAACCACCGATCCGACCATTCCGGGTACCATTCCGAAGACGACGACGAGCCCGTATGCTCACACTAAATTCAGATCCAGAACCAGGGCCCAGCGGAATAACGTTCGCTACCCAGAACGTGCAACAGGACCAGGCAGCTAACAGTTCACGGGACACCGTCGGTGAAAGTGAAACAGTGCGTGTTAGTGTGCATGAGCCAGTGCAGACGCAAAAAACTATACCATAGCTATAAGTCTTTTTTCTTTTGCATAACCATGTTAAGTTCATCTCCAATAATTTGTACATTAGCAAGTAACGGGCAAGAACCCACCACATGTAAACTACTTTTTTTTTATTCTTTTTCTCTTGTTGTAGTCAATAAAAGGGCACACAGGGTAAAACAAAACAACTCTAATTCTCGCCCTTTTTCAAAACGAGGGGGGTGTTTTCGTACATTAGCCGAGGGGCCCGACAGCGTCGTTCAATCCTCCGGCCGACCACTCAGTCCTCGCGCGTTAGAGAAAATATACTCTAGGGGCCCGACAGCGACGTTCAGTCGTCCGGCCGCATTTACTACAGCATTTAAACACAGCCGATTCTACGGCTCGCTCTCAGTTCTCATCGAGTCTACCACTAGGTAACATCACCTAGTGCCGCACGGGCTCAGTTTACGTCGAGTCCATCGCTAGGTAACATCACCTAGTACCGCGACGGGCTCCGTCGCCCAAGTCATCAGTCCAGTTCACTCTCAGCTTCTCACGAAGCAACATCGTCGTGCCGCGACGAATACAATTAGTGCAGTCTCGCGTTTCAAATATCGTTAAGTATCGTGACGGGCTCAATTAGAGTTGTTTTACCTGTTGTTGAAGTTAAAATTACTGTGTTTAATTCACGACGTCTACCCATTCCAACCAGTAAGGGAATAAGCAGCCCACAAAGCGAGTCTCAGGAAGCTCACGAGTAGTAACCAGTCATTGGCCCTCCTGCCAACGTGGAAGCCATCCAGTGTATAATTGCAGACGAGCAGCGTTTCATCCGAGGTCTCAGCTCTTACCTACAAATACGAAAATCGACCCTAAGAATATCCAACCGAAAGAAAATCATAGTTAGCTGTTCCTCCCCAGTGCTGGCGCCCAATTATAAATAAATCCGTACTCCAGGACGGTCCCTTCACTTAGTACGGAGCATCTAGGGGAAGAGCTAGCTACAAGCTTAGCGCTAAAGTGACGCTTTCACTTGTTTGTGCGCTACGCAACTGAAAGGAAGCACGTCTCTAGTTGACGGGTATAGACCAGAGATGTGTTAGGAAAACAGTTTTTTTAAATAGTCGACGTTTCGTCACAATTTACTGACTATTTAAAAAAGATGTTTTCCTAACACCTTTCTGGTCTATACCAATTTCCAATTTAAATATGTTTTATTTTATTTAGCTATAAATACACGACATGGTTTTTGTTGCATTTAATTCATGGTTTACAATGTTGAATTAATGTTACGTGACAATAAATGCGAGAAACCACGCGATGTCACGCGACGGCCAGATATTGGGGCAAAATGCACCAGACCTGATCATTAGTGAAACCAAAGCAAGTTTCTTTTCAGCTCACTTGCATTTTTATATATATGAAATGGAAAAAAATTAAAGCTAATTCAAACTTGTGTTTTGATCATATAAGACGTATGTTCATAGAGAAAATAATAAAAACCCTATTTCGAAATAGTCAAGAGATAAAAACTTTTGTTGCACAAAGTGCATAATTTTTATGGTTGTGTCATTTCAGCGAGGGTATCAAGGGGAGTGTAAGGAGGTGGAGGTGGGAATTGTGATTGTGGAAATGTGGATTTTAGGGAGGGAGGTTACGTCAGTTATTTCTGGGTAAGTCATAAATGGGTAATCGTTCGTGTACGAGTTTGTATACGTGTGGTGTGTTATCGTAGGTCTTGTATATGTTAAGTCCCGTGTTAAGTCGGAGGTTTGGATATACGGAATTTTTGGGAGGTTTCGTCGATGTACTGTCGCATCATTTGCACTCCCGTAGGCCTATGAAAGTCTTATATTGTTATATATCTCGGAGAGTTTGTTAATAGATGCAGCAGCTTATTTTGCGTGCGCTGTAACCTAAGGCACTGTGAGTCTGAAATTAGATTCCAAGCTACACAGGCATAGGTTAATGGCCGGAAAATAATCTTATACAGGCACATTTTGTTGTCTATAGAGAGCTTACTGCATCTATCAACTAGGGGATAAAGTTGGCTCAGAGTTGCATAGACTTTGTTTATTGCTCGTGTCATATAGGGTGTCGAGTGTTAGTCCGAGTTTAACAGATTTATTTTCAGAAATCACTACGTCATTCGTTTTTAGTTTATTAAAGGTTTTAATGTTTGTGAACTTTCTGTGAAACGTGATGATTTCTGATTTTGAAAAATTAATCTTTATCTTCCATTTTTGGTAATAAGTCGACAGTTTGTCTGTATGATATTTTATTTTCTGGGTCGCTGAAAGTCGATGGGGATTAGATAGGGCATTGTTCATCCTTACCATTATTTGCCTGTCCCAAAGGTAGTTCTTGATGAGGGCTACCAAATACCCGGGCAGTCCATAAACATACTGTAGCTTGTAGACTAGCCCGTTATGTCACACGGTATCGAAGGCGCATTCAATGTATAAGAGTAACATAACAGTACACTGCTTCTTATTGTATGAGCACCACTTTTACAGGTGATAGTGATATACTATGACCTTCTCTAAAACCAAACTATTGCACCGGTAGTAGGCAGTGTTTAGATATTTTTTTGCTGAGAATCCGTAGCACTATCCTCTCAGCTATCTTCCCCATGGTGTTCAACAAACAAATAGGGCGATAACTGTTCAGATCGTGAGGCGGTTTGTTTACCATGGGGATCGCTATCCCCAATTTCCGTGATGGAGGGAAATACTGCGATTTGAGTGAGGCGCGAAACTTTGTCGTTCCACGCATCAGCCCGGTGTTCGTCTAGTTTTTGTTTTATGTTGTCTGCGTCTACGTCTATCGATGTCTCGTCTGTTTCGTTGCAATCTTTTTTTAATTTTGTTCTTAAATATAATTAATTTTTTAATATTATCGGAGATTATCTCCTCGATTGGTTTTAAATGGAGATTTTTGTGGTTGTGTTTCATTGCATATTGGATAGTTGTTAATTTTTCTATTTCTAGATCTATGTCGTTTTCCGTTATTATGTTATTATTAATATATGTATTGTTGTAATTGTACACTTGTCTGTCTGTTATGTTTCTGTAAATGTCTTGTAATTGGAAGTGGACGGGATTATGATCGCTAGAGGGGAGTGGGAGGGACACTGGGTGTATTTGGAATTGGTAATTTTCATTAACAATTATATCGATTGTGGATGGGGACGTATTATTTAGAGGGAAGTGGGTGAAAGTTTGAAGTGCTATCACCGCAATAGTGTTCATTTGGCAATACTCAAAGAGTGTGTTACCGTTTGTATTGTTGCGCCTGTTACACCATGTGGCATGTTTAGCATTCAGATCCCCCATTAAGAGTACCTTGTCGTAAGAGGCAAACAATGCGTTCAGATCATTATATCTGAAATTATATGTAGGGGAATTATATACAGCAGTGATCACAGTTTTGTTCAGCAGTTGTATTGAGATGTTTTCGGTGTTTATTGGCAAGCTATTTAAAGAGGTATAAGGTATTTGTCTTTTAATGACAATAGCGATGCCTCCACTACGAGTGAGACCATGGAAACACTGATAACACAAGCACACAAAAACAGGTACAAAAACTTTCTATGCCTAGCAAAAAAAGGCCTGCAGCTAAAGCACCACTACAGCCTTCCACATCCAGGAAGGATTCAGAATACATGCAGGCATACCAAATAAACTTTGCACATAATACAACTAATTTACATAGCTCCCAAACAGCCGGCTGGCAAACAGCCTCTCAAGCTGCCCCCCGACAATGCATATCTATACAGAAAATTATAAGGAGACAATCTCACTTATTAATAATATTTCAGTTAACGAACTTACATTCAAATACAACAGCACTTCGCTGATCTGTCATGCCAAGGAACCCAGATAACATAATCGCATTTTAAAACTGCTCGTCGTTAGTAATATAGAATTTTATTCATATAATGCCGGTATACCGGTAAAAGTGGTGGTTAAATACATACCCACCGACACCACAATTGAAGACATATAAGCAGGGCCGGATTAAGGATTGGGGCGCCCCTAGGCTAATGAAATATTTGCGCACCTTTATTCATAGGTAGGGTTACGGTGTTTAAAAATGAGAAAATTTTGAATTTTTGCCTTCAAACTGAAAGTTAGAAATTTGGTTTAAAATTGTATTGTCTTCGAAAAGTAGGTTTCGTGGGCGCAAGACATAAAAATATAAAAGACCAATAATAAATGTTTTATTATAACAAGGAAGTGCAGTATATTTTCTTCTATAAACTAAACGTAAATATTAAATATATAACGTAAACATTAAATATAATAATAAGAGAATAAAATACCAATATCATATCCTTTTTCTTGATTTCTTGCCTGTGAACTCTTCCATAATATTGTTATAATCAAGAGCGTTTGTCGTTTCACCATTTATACTGCAAAATTCGTAAATCCTTGTCTAATTGAATTTCATATGTATGTTTTCGTCCGCTTTAAAGTAGAAAATGACCTCTCCCAACTTGCATTTGTTATCGGCAAAGTTAAAAATATACTTAATGCAATTTCTATATTGGGAAATATTCTGATGATGCTTTTCTCTCTAATAAATACTAAAAGTTGTCTGATATTGCTGACTTCCTCGATATTCTCAATGAAGTATTTCAATTGTAAGCGTTCCTCAGGAAACGGTTTGTCCAAATCTTCTCAGTATATAGCCTGAAGTTTTTCTGAATGCTTGCGTAAGTTCGCATCATTCAATTTTTTCAAATTATTTAAAAAATCAAAATTATTAGAAATTTCATCACAAGCATTCACTCTTTTTTTCAATTCTTGTTCCAATATTTCTAGGACCGTGATGTAAATATTTATTCTCATTTCAGCTTTCCCATCAAGCATGATCTCCCCAGCTTTATTCTCATCAATCTCATTTCTTGGGGATTGGCAGTAACCTATTAAGGGATTATATATTTCAACAGCAGTTGATAAATCGGTATCTACTTTTTGAAGAGATTTACTGGCTTTTTCATATCTGTGCAATATCTCCGACCAAATTGCAGTTTCCAATAAATTAAATTTATCTAATAATCTGCGTGCTTCTGCTGTTGTAGGAGGAATTTTCCTCAGTACCGCGAAAAGCAAGCAAGTTCTCGCATAGATAAAAATTTCACATCACTCACTCTCTTTTCAGTACTTCTTGCCAATAAAGCTTTTCTGTTAAATATTGTTGATGTAATTTTGTGTCAATCTGGTATGTGTTATAAACAATTTTGCACTGTTTATGTGTTCAGCTGATATTTCATGATCATCTACACCGAAGCGCCCTCTCACGCTTCGGCGCCCTTGAGCTATAGCTTATTTAGCTTTATGAATAATTCGACCCTGCATACAAGAGGATTTAAACCTAAAAAGAACTTCCTATTATCAACAACGCCAGGCTAATGTTGCCCAAAGCGGGGCGCAGAAACCTGTCAAATATCTTGCTACAACATGCTGTTGAAAATTATTATAATATGCGAGAACTATGTCACTACACAGTTACAGTCACCGATTATATTAGAACCGAGATCCCCAATGTCAGATGTCAGCACTTCGCCTGTGTGTAACCGTGTTGCAGGTTGCGTGCGATGCGGACTCACACAAGGTAATGCAACCAGCAACGCATAAAAGTGCAAATGCGCCAACTGCGGAGCAGAGCATCCCATCAGTTACAGAGTATGTCCAGTGGCTGCTGTGGCGAGACAAAGATATGCCCCTGAAACAAAATCGTAATGACTTGTATCGTTACCTACCAACGCCAGGACCAAGATCGAGACCCAGACAGACAAGCACGACTAATGTAAACAGACATATGGACATAAATCTGTCGCCGCTCTCACAAAGGGCGGCAGAGGAGTTCAACTCACAAAATATTAAAGCATGGTAAAACTTCCGAAGCAGGCAGCGTGCTGTCACTTTGGAAAATAAAGCTAGAGAACAACAACCCCAACAACACGCGACACCTTTTGATATCCGCAAATTATGGGAAACCTTTAAGTTAGCAGCGTTAAAAAAATACTAGAAAAAATATTTACAATCTTAGAGTACGCCCTTCATTACTTCGATGAGTAGAAATCTTTCTAACACATTAAAATTTTACAATTTAACTCCCGTGGGGTTCTTAGACAGATAGGTGAATTAATTCATACTTTACGCAATAATAAAATTAATATCTGTTGTCTTTGCGAGACATTCCTCAAACCGCACCACAATTTCAATGTACCTGGATACACTATATAGCGGGCTGAACGTATCGGATGGCAAGGTGGTACATCTTTACTAATTAAAACTGATATTAAACATCACGAAGTTAGTACCGGACAACGTTAATTAGCTCGAAGCTTGCGGGGTAAGCGTGAAACAATTTAGCAGGGGCATAATGATTGTGTCCGCCTACAAAAGACCCCAAACTACTTGATGTAGCAGACCTGGACAAAATTACGTTAGTACACGACATACTACATACTACATACTACATACTACATACTACATACTACATACTACATACTACATACTACATACTACATACTGCTCGGTAATATTGTAGAAGAACTCACTACCGTGCGTCTATGTGACGCAACACCAATTTATTTGCCAAAGGCGCCAGTCTCGTTCTGCCCCGTTCTTCCACTCCCAGGCGGATTCGAGATAAGATATAACTCGATAGACAAGTAATGGACCAATGCTGCACTACCGTAGATTATTAGCTACGCTCTCTCTTGTACGATTTTAAATCTACTAATAATGAGTTTTACGCCTATGGATTCTTGTAAAAACGGAGTTTAATAAAATAAATAAAGGAAAAATGACACCGAGTCGCCTTCGATCGACTTTTTGGCAAAATAGATTTTTGTCTTACTTATGCATAAGGCAGTTTTCTCTATAACTTTATATATTGGAAAGACCTACATTTGGCTCTCCTACTATCGCTTTGTATTGATCATTCCAACCCATTCGTTGAAATGATGAGCCGTTGGGTGAATCGAAACTTGTTTTATGTAAGAAACCGGCCTTGTCCATTTTTACTGTTTTTTTTTTGTCAATATTTGCCTATAGACGCTAAGCGCCATATTTGTCGATTTCACACTTTTCGATACGTAGAACAGTTAAAATTTTATATTCATTCTTTGTAATAATACATATCTATATATATATATATATATATATATATATATATGTATATATATATATATATATATATATATATATATATATATATATATATATATATATATATATATATATATATATATAACAGAGAAAAATCGTGGGTAAGACCGCAGATAAAAAGATCTGCGGTCTTACCCACGATTTTTCTCTGTTTGTCATAAAGTTTTGTTCCGCATTAACATCTCCTATTTATATATAAATATATATATATAACAATCTAAATTTAGTAGGGCTTCCGAAGCCCTACTAAATTTAGATTGTTCTTTAACTAGTCGGACGTGACTATCCTTCATTATATATATATATATATATATATATATATATATATATATATATATATATATATATATATATATAAATAATGAGTGTCTCCATGGCCATTGTCTTTGATGGAGGAATTGAAAAGTTAAACATAATTTCGTAAAAGTATATGGTTTATTATTCCTTGACCGAAAATTATGCTTTTATTTTTGGTTCATTTTTCCATGACACCATATACTTTCAGTCTCATGGCCTGGACCAAAACATTTTTTTCTAAGTGAAAATTCGGTGTTTCTTCTAGTTGTTCCTAATGCCTTAACGAACTCATAACGGTCCTTTTGGGCTAGTTTATGGCTCTGAAGCCCTTCAGACTTGTATGTTATGATCGAAAATGCCCTTAAATTAATTTTTTTACCTAAGTCGAATTTTTATTTTGGTTTCAACTTAGGTCGATTCTGGGAGGTTCTACAACAATGTCAATTCCTAACATCCTATATGGAATCCCAGAAATCCTCTACCAAACCATTCTGGTCGCATATTGCAATAATACTTGGCCACCAACCCCAACATGAATATTATAGCTCCTAGTTCACCAACCCTCCCTCACCCAAGTCAGTCAGTTATAGACATCTGTCTTACCAGAAACATCTACTACATTAGTAATGCCGAAACATTGCATCAACTTGACAGCGACCACTACCCAGTGGTCGTCCCGTTTCAAATGCACTGCTTCACCAAAACTGGGAGACCCAGAGAGGATGACTATGACTGGCTTATCTATCAAAATCACATCATACGCAATCTTCCACAAATCCCATCCTGTAACACGCCAGGGGAGATAGATCGAGCACTGACTGACTTAACCATACTTAACAGCAAAATGAACATCCTGCCTAAAATCCACTACAATAAACTTCCTAAGCAACTAGTTGATCTTATTCGAGAGAAAAATCGTTTAAGGAAAATATATCAGACCTCAAAAAAGTTCCAACTACTCCCTGTTATCAACACGCTGAAAAGGCGGACAAGGAGATTAAAAAGCACAGATCTGAATCAATAAGTAAACTAGTCGCTACCCAACCTAATAATCCGTATATTGTCCCTCGAATTTTCATTAAACCTAGAGCCCAGCACCCACCGCTCACTACCCCTCTTGGTGTGGCGGTCACAGACTTGGAAAAAGGCTGAATCTTTTTCAACATACATATCTCAGGTACTCCAAGCCAATCCCATTCCTGACCCATTCGCCGTATGATGCACCCCACCATACTCAACCTTGATAAAACCATACCCCCCCTAGTGCGTATCCGATGTTTGTCTCGCCATCAGATGTTAGAGTAGCAGTAAAAAATCTTCATCATAGAAAGGTCTCTGAGCACGATGAAATTCCAACTTGCGCACAGTATCACTTACCTATTTTTAATCAGAATATACAATTCGTGCACCCGATTATCCCGCTATTTCGAAGCTTAGAAAATTCGTCTGATTAAAAATATACCCAAGCCAAACAAGTCAAAAAGTAACCCAGCCAATTACAGGCCAATTAGTTTGATACCGTCGACGGCCAAAGTGTTTGACTCTCTCAAGTCCCCCAATTTACACATACCTAAGTCGTGTCCAGGAGCACATTGACAACCATGACATTAAATAACTTCCAATTTGGCTTTTGCTAATCACTCCACCACCTCACAGCTTTTCCGGGTAGGTAAAATCGCCAACCAAGAACAACAATGGTTTGTCGCCTTAGACATCGAAAAGCCTTCGGCAAAGTCTGTCATCACAAGCTTACAGTCGCGAGTTTTCCGGCTTGTATCATAAAACTTATATAGTCATATTTATCTAATCGCCAATTCAAAGCAGTAGCAAACCAGGAATGCCCCCTTTAACCCCCATCCACTCCCCCAACTTGCACATACCTTAACCTACGGACCAGAGGACTATGCTGTGTCTATATTGTGACGACACTGTGGTTCTAGTCACTTCCAAAAACAACGATGTTTTAACAAACCTACTACAGTGACAAGTAAACAAGACCATACAGTATTAAAACAACTGTGGGCTGAAAGTTAATCCTACAAAAACACAGTGCATATATTTCACAAAAAAAGATCTGCACTAAACATACAATACATCAAAATAGCAGGAGAGGAAGCAACGTGGCAGAAAAATATTGATTATCTCGGAGTAACCCTAGACAGCAAAATGACATTCAGGGAACATCAAAACAAGATTATTAACAAGGCTAGAAATACGCACTCTATACCCAGTACTAATAAATTCTCCGTCACATATCGCAACAACAACGATATATAAAGTGTACATAAGACCAGTCATCATTTACACCGCACTGATTTGGTTTCCATTGATCACGCTGAGAGATCAGCGAAGATTACAAGTTATGCAAAACAAAATCCTTAGAATGGCCAACGAATATCCCAGAGCACAACTACCATACAACAACTACACGACTATACTGGTACACGAATACTCAGCAACTATATTCAATTGTCCCTTACCGAACTTCACAAACATCATGGTTAGTTCCACCAATTCCATATTAGAAATCCCCTCACTACTAATTCTTTACTGCCCCTAAAGACCTGTCTCTAAATTACATATATACTTCTCATGATGATCTGTGTCACAGTAGCATGACCAACCATAAATAACTAACACATTGCATTGTATAGACTCATACCACCAAACACTACAAAACACTACATCACTAAAGTTGAAATCAGATAAAAAGAAAAGAACCATACTAACTTAAATAAACAAACAAAATAAAAGAGCCACCACAACTACACCAACACAAACAAACATTGTGCACCACAATCAAACAGTAGCACAAACAACAGTCAGCCAAGAAACAGCATTGGAACGAACTTTGCAATGACCTCGATACTGATATGTGGGGAAAGGGATATAAAATAGCGACTAGTAGACTAAAGGGCGAAGCAACCCCATACAACCTCTCAAACCAGAAGAGATTACAGATAGCTGCTCAACTCTTCCTACGCATCGAAGACGTCTGGCCGATTGAAATTTACGACCATGTGGAGGTTCCACCTTTCACGATAGAGGAAATAAAGGCGGCAGTCCGGAACCTTAGGAAAGGGAAAAGCCCTGGACCAGACGGAATATCAACCAAGGCGCTAGTCGAGGCCATAGAACTAGCCCCGCAAATGATACAGAGGATAACCAATGACCTACTGCAGGCAGGGAGCTTTCCGAAGGAATGGAAGGAGGCAACTCTAGTCCTCATTTGGAAAGGGAAAATGCCCATGGAGGCGGCCGGCTCCCAATGGCCTATATGCCTCATTAATGTCCTTGGAAAGCTCTATGAGAGCTTGCTGCGGGCTAGGCTAGAACTGGAACTGGAAGAGGTCTCTCCTAGTACCAATACGGCTTCCGAAAAGGCAAGTCAACGATACAGGCTGCAGCGTACATAAGAGACAAAGTCAAAAGGAAAACCAACAAATTATGTTGCCTAATAACTCTCGATATTAGAAACGCCTTTAATACAGCTGCGAGGAGTATGATTACAAGAGTACTGAAGAGAAGAGGTATCTCGCCATACTTAGTCAGGGTAATCGAAGCATATTTTAATAACCAAAAGATCCTAGTCACCAAGCAAGAGGCAATCGAAATGACAACGGGCGTATCACAGGGTTCGGTCTTGGGCCCAACACTTTGGAATATCTTATACGACAGGGTTTTGAGCGAGTTGGAACGTCGACCATCCCTTTCGCCGATGACCTTGGGATTCTTGTAACAGCAAATGTCCCGAAAACACTAATGACCAGGGCAAATGTGGCCCTGCGAACGATAGACAATTGGATGGAGGAGCACTGTCTGAACTTGGCTCCAGAGAAAACAGGAAATCATACTCAAAGAATATCGCAACAAACAGGAAATCACATTTTGAGTCAAAAATGAGGAAATAATCCCATCAAAATCAGTAAAGTAGGTACTTCGACGTAACCTTCGACGTACGAGGCACCTTCGGAGCCCACATCATTGCTACTTGTCCGAAGGCGGACAACCGCGCCACGGCACTTACTAGACTGATGCCCAATATTGGATGCCCAAGTAGTCCAAAGAGAGTATAGTGTGGTATAATCCTATTATATGCTGCCCCTGTATGGCACAGAGTAATTGAAATCAAACGGTACAGAAACATGCTGGAGAAGACACAGCTTAGAGTGCCAATAAGAGTCGCAGGGGCGTATAAAACAGACTCGCCAAATACTCTCCAAGTACTAATTGGAATTCCACCAATCGAACTCATGGTAGAAGAAAGGAATTATCTTCACGAAATAGGTGACGGTCACGTAATAGGTCGGAGAAAAGCTGCCTGGGAAAGAACGGTAGCCAAATGGCAAAGCCTATGGGAAGAGGAGACGGTTGTTGCTCAATGGATGAAAAGGTTGCTACCCCGCCTGAAACCGTGGCTGGACTGTCCTTTTCGGGAAATAAATTACCATATGACCCAATTCTTTACTGGGCACAGGTCTTTCCGTCAGTACACGAAAAGAATACAAAAAACTGATGACGAATGAATTTATTGCGGGGAAAGAGACACCGCCGAGCACACGTTGTTTCATTGTTCACGATAGGCAACACGAAGAAGACCAGCAGAACTGCAAATCGAGACCATATTGGACACGGAAAATTTAGTTCCCCAGATGATAGAGGACAAACAGAAATGGGTAGTAATACAGACGTCATGACGGATAAGGAGAGTGCTGAGAGACTATATCAAGGAATTAATTAATTAATTAAGAAGGAAACTAGACAGGCCCTACACCCCGAAGATGTCTCGCGACGGTCCCATGGTGACATGCGAAGAAGGTTTTAGGTTTTAGAGTGGTTTAAGTTCCCCACAGCTCGCCGTGATAGATCCTAAGCTGCAGGCGTCATGAGATTTCCCCACTTGAAACTTAAAATTATATTTAATTTTCTTGGGATATATGGAGCGACTTCCCTTTTTGTTTTTATCATTCACGAATTCTCACCTAATATAAAAAGTCCTAACTAGAGCGGAAATGGTATTTCCGCACGTTCGTCTTGTTACATATTTCACAAACCATAATCTTTTAACATGGCTTTCTTAGTGGAAAATCTATAAATACAGCTCTACTCAGTCAAATTAATGAAATAACCGATGCTCTAGATACAGGGAACAAAACAGCGTCAATATATTATGACTTGACAAAAGCATTTGATGTAATAGACTATAGTCTCTTGCTTGGTAAGCTGGTGGCTTATGGTATAACAGGTACAGCAAGTATGTGGATAAAATTATACTTAGAAAATAGAGAACAATTTGTGCAACTGAAAGGTAACCAAAATAGTGTAGCAAATATCCCATTTAAATTAAAAAATTTAAAAATCTCCAGGTGTACTGTCTCCATTCCTATTGTTTACTTAAGTTTCTTTCACCATTTGCAATCTGGTGGCAAATGGTGAAAGAAACTTAACCGACTCAGTGATTCAGTGCTTACTTGTTAACATTGAGACCAGGGATTTCCTGACTAGAGTATGGATGTTTAGTGCCGTTTTTAGCGAGTTAACGAAACTGTAGCAATGGCCTAGACCACGATTGAGTGAAACAATGTGGTTAGTCGCTGTTATCTCTACTGAGTTCGAGTCTCAGCTTCAGCAGATGGCAATTTCGCAGGGAATCGTTATTGTTAAAAAACAACCAATGAAAAAGAATTTGTTGAGGTCCTACGCCTAGCAGACAGATACCGTGTTGCTATAAGGCATTCCTACAATAAAGGGAAGCTGATTCGATTAATTCATGGGACACAAAACGTGTATCCATTTCAACGAGAACATGTATGTCCTGTTGCCTGTTGGCAACCGAAGCTTGATTATTCCTATTCAACTATTAAATATATGAGAAAAATGCAAAGAAATAACATTTTATAAAAATAAATTTTCTTCCAATTATGTATGTACTAAATGATGCCCGCGACTTCGTCAGCGTGGAACTTCATGTATGTGAAATTAGGAACATTGACATACTAACCCACTGCACATTCATTGCATTTAAGGAAACCCACTGCATATCCATAGTGCTCGGGAAAATTCACCGCGCATCCATAGTACTCGAGGAAACCCACTGCACATCCATAGTACTCAAGGAAACCCACTGTGCATCCATAGTACTCGAGCAAGCCCACTCTGTATCCTTAGTACTTGGGGAAACCCACTGCGCATCCATAGTACCCGAGGAAACCTCCCCCTCCCCGTTCACCCTTTCAGGGGTTTCTTTTTGAAAACCGTCGAGTACGTACCTTCTTATTTCTTCAGAAGAGTCCATCACTCGAATGATCACGTTTCTGACTTAAACGATTTCAAAAATACGGGAGCGCTTTAAACCATCTACCACCCCCTTTCTCACTCCTTCAGAAAGTGAAAATCGAAATTTCGTCTTACACGTATCCAATAGATTTCAACAAAAAATATTTTTTCCAAATTTCATCTAGATCTAACGAAAAAGCCTAAAATTTCAACCCTCTTTTTCACTCTCTAGCTGATGACCGCGACTTCGCCCGCATGGAACTTCGTCTGCGTGGAATTAAGAACATTGAGATAGTAACCCACTGCACATTCATTGCATTTAAGGAAGCCGTCTTCCCATCGAAAAAAATAATTATTTTAATCGACAATAGAGCACATGGGTGGGTATGTGTCAAATTTCATGCTTAAAAACATCCCTCTCCCTGTTCACCCATTCGGGAGTGGGTATCTTTTTGAAAGCCGTTGAATACATGTCTCCTTATTTCCTCAGAAGATCCCGTCACTCCGACTTACGCGATTTCAGAGATACGGATACCTCAGCTCATGTGGAGTAATTGTCGCTCTCACTGTTATGGGACATAATTAAAAATTCGTTCAAATTGTCTAACATAAAGCTGACTATTTGTTTACTAACTTTCTTGTGAGCCGTACATTAAGAATGAAAGGGAACGGAATAAACAAGCTTCGTCACCTACATTTGGGACATCAGTATGTTGTATAACTTAGATTTTCTTTAGCCATTTCGTTAAAAAAAAGTAAAAATTCACGAATTTCCCAATCCTTGCAACCATTGGAGACATTGGAAATGATAACATCATATACGAAACATAATAATATTGTATCTTGTGACGTGAAATTTTCATTTTCGTTTGCACCGTATGTGTTTAAACCATCTACTACTTCCGTTTTGACCCCTTCAAAAAGCGAAAATAGAAATTTCGTCTTACCCGTATCTAATAGGTTTCAACAAAAAATATTTCTGGAAAATTTCACGCATCTAGATATAACAGCTTCCGAAAAAGCCTAAAATTGCAACACCCTTTTTCCTCCTCTTGGGGGTCGAATTTCGAAAAATCGATTCTTAGTGGATACCTACGCCATTCGAGGAACCTCTATGCAAAATTTGAAGTTTCTATCAACGCACAGCGGTTTGAGCTGTGCGTTGATGGATCAGTGAGTCACTCAGTCAGTCAGGGTGTTCTTTATATATATATATATATATATATATATATATATATATATATATATATATATATATATATATATATATATATATCAAATCAAATCAAATCAAATCAAATCAAATTTATTGCATTATTGTTCACAAATAATAATAATTACACATACCATATATATTGTATAATCTCTTTAAAAATTAAAACGATATAAATTTGTAGCTATCTCATGAATATGTCATTATTCCTCTCTTTAGGGTACACCTAGACTATATATCTAGCCTGTGTGTGTACCAATGATGATGTTGTTTGATATTATTAATATATGTATGTATGCATATATACATATGCACGAATACACAAATACACATGTACAAACATATTCATTATCTACAAGTATAATAGCGTGTGAATAAGACGCGAAAGAAAAAGTTTTATATTTTGTAAGAGAGTTTATTTTTTTCTTTAACTTTAACTTTAACCACCTGCCAATAATCTCACAAAGCCAAATTTATTGTTTTTTAAATGTTCAGATACTTTACGAGAGAATAAATTTATATTGTTATATAATTTAAAGTGGGTTGGTAAAAGATTATAAAATTTAGGGCCGTAGTAAGTTACAAACCTTTGAGTTGTTGTATACCTGATTTGAGGTATTATCACACTTAAATTATGTTTTTGCCTTGTATTGTGACCATGTTGTATGATGTTTAATAAATGTTTGTGCTTATGGGTAAATATAAGGACAGACTTAGTATATAAGAGTTGTAGATTAAATACATTGAATTGTTTAAATACCAGTTCAGAAGAGTATTGTTTATTTTTTCCTAAAATGATTTTTATTATATATTTTTGTGATATATTTAAGGGTTCTAAGTTTGTTGAATATGCACTTCCCCATATTATTATTCCATATCTAAGAATTGCTTCGACTAAGGCATGATACAGTGTCTTTAAGGTATTGAAAGGCAGTGTATTTTTTAGGTGGTAGAGTTTCCAAACTAGCTTATGCATTTTCTTATTTAATTGTTGGATATGATCTGTCCATTTTAAGTTTTGATCTATTACCACTCCAAGATATTTGGTAGTTTTTGTTTGCGATAACTTCATATTACATTTACAGTTATATTTTTGTTTATTTAAGCAAGTGTATGTATGTAACTGCAGTATATTAATATTTGGTACATTTTTGTCATAGATGCTAAAGCACATAAATTTAGTTTTATCTAAGTTAACTGTTAAAAGGTGTTCAGCTAGCCATTGTTGTAGTTTAGAAAATTCTACCACCGCTTTGTTGTTTACATTTTCCCAGGAGTCATCTTCAACCAAGAGAACAGTGTCATCGGCGTACGCTACAATTTTTCCATAAACTGGGATATGAAGTAATTCATTAATATATATATTAAAAAGAACTGGTCCTAGGACAGTTCCTTGTGGTATGCCATATTTTATCTTTTTTAATTTACTTCTACTTTCTCCAATTTTTACACACTGTTCTCTGTTTTGAAGATAACTACTGAACAAGTTACTGACAATACCTTTTATACCATATTCATTGAGTTGAGTAATTAGTATTTCATGGGACACTGTATCAAAGGCCTTAGCCAAATCTAAAAATATCGCAATTTGTTTTTTTTTACTATCAACAGAATTATATATAGTTTTTACTACCTCATACATACTGTCATCAGTACACATACCTTCTTTGAAGCCATACTGGTTAGGGGAAAGAATTTGATTATAATTTAAATGTTCTAATAACCTAGATTTAATGCATTTTTCTAATATTTTTGCTATATTACTTATTACCGAAATAGGTCTGTAGTTACTTATTAATGCCCTATCACCTGCTTTGTGTATGGGTGTTACAACAGAAACTTTCAACATATTTGGAAAGCAACCCTTTTCAAAACATAAATTAAATATACAACAAAGTGGTTTAGCTATAACGGAACTCAATAACTTTAATATGTATGAGGATATTTTATCTTCCCCAGAGGAGGATTTATTTTTCAAGGTGTTCACGTTCTTTATAATTTCGTCCTCAGAGATAGGTTTGAGAAATATATTACTGCAATTTATGTTTCTGCGTTTCAATATTTTGTTGACGTTTATTTTATTTGCCATATTTTCACCAACATTTATAAAAAAATCATTAAATATTTCACTAATTTCAGTTTCATTTACTATGTCCACATTGTTATTTTTTATTATAATTTTGTTGTTAGGTTTTTTCTCATTAAGACACTCATTCACCGTCTCCCAAATTCTTTTTATGTCATTCTTATTTTCTAGGATTTTATTATGATAGTAGTCCTTTTTTACCCTTTTTATTAAGTTGTTTGTTAAGTTTCTATATTCCTTGTAGTTGTTTAATAGAATGATATTATTTTTATTTCTTCTTAAATCTTCCTTCATTTTATCCCTTTTTCTGATTGCTAATACAAGACCTTTTGTTATCCAGGGCTTAATTTTCCTATCTTTAGAGTTAATAATTAAGGTTTTTGTAGATTTTTTTATATTGTTATTTAGTATATTTGCAAAATTTTCATACGCAAGGTTTACATCATTTATTTGATATATTTGTTGCCATGTTTCCGATTGCATCATTTCTTTGAGTAATTTATAATTTATTTGTGTTATTTTATCATTATTCGTTTTTTTTCGATCCTTATTTGTATTATCATTGGAATTTATATTTTTAGTTTTTTCTTCAAATTTTATAATAATGGGATAGTGGTCCGTAATATCATGTTTAAGAACAATAGGTTTAATATTTATTTTGTGTGTAATGCTCGGAGAAACGTTAATGAAGCAGTGATCTATACAAGATTCATTTTCATCACTTTTTCTAGTTGCAATGTTTATATAAGAAAGAAATCCGTGTTCAGACATTGTATTTATGTATTCATTAGTCAAATTATCTTGTTTTTTAATTAAATCTATGTTAATGTCACCTAAGAAAATATTTATCGCATTTTTTTTCATATTTTGTAAAAGTATATTATTTACCTCATGTAAAAAAATGTTACTGTTTGTAGATGGTAACCTATATACAGCAGTGATATTAAATAATACATCGTTTTTTTTCAGTGTTAAGTTTGTAAATGTATTTTCAGTGAATTTTTGAGTAGTAAATTTCGAAGTAACATTATTTGATACATACATTACTAAACCATCATTCTGGTTATAGCACCATTCCGAATAATACATATCATAGCCCTGTATGTTGAAGTATTCTAGATTGTTTACTTTCCAGGTTTCTGATAAAATAATTAAATCAAATTTTGTTTTTAGACTTTCTAATAAAATTAGCAGGCAGTCAAAGTTCTTATTTAAACTTCTGATATTTAAATGAATTATATTTATTCCCGGGGATTTCAGATTATCTTTAAAAATATCATCGTGATCTAAAACAATACTAGTTTTTATATTCGCATGGTTTTCCAGCAGAGAATTATATTCTAACACATTCATTTCTATTTATTAAATAAAAAAGTAATTTGTGACACTATTTAATTTTTTTTTTTTTTTTTTTTTTTTTTTTAATTTTGTGATATCAACTTATAAAATGTGTATTTACTAGATGTAGTAGACTAAATAGAGGAATAATAAACATATGATTCATCAAAGGATATAAATACAAATACACAAGAAAAGAAATAAATTCTTCGAATTCCAAATATTAACTTATATCTATAAAAATGTATACAAAAACAGTAGGAGTAGAAGTAAGTAAACATTTCGCTCATTTACAATTTACTATTAAAAATAATTTTACCTTCAAGTATTAATAATAAAATAATAATATTCACTAGACAATAATATATATATATATATATATATATATATATATATATATATATATATATATATATATATATATATATATATGAAATCGGATTTGAAGGAAACAACTACTCAGCGGGCAAATACCCCGACCTGCATTGAATTACACCTTCAAATCGTGATCAGTAACCAACTATCATTTGTCTGTTCCTAACCAGACATAGACCGGTTTCGAACTTATTATGTTCTCATCAGTATGCCATAGGTCATGGAACAGACAAATGATAGTGGTCAACTTGCTAGTCTTATACAAACTGAATCCAATGAAGTGACGGTGAGAGGTAAACTCTCATATGGTCAGATGCTACTATACGTCGGACAAATGTCACTGACGTATAGCGACTTGCTTTTTTGCAAGTACCAAGAGCGGCGACCTCTAGCCTTAGTGGGCTATACTCACTGTTTATGAAATCGGATTTGAAGGAAACAACTACTCAGCGGGCAAATACCCCGACCTGCGCAGTTCATGGCATTTGCAAAAGAAGAGTTCGACCTAAAAAAGAAACTGATGATAGAAGAACATCAAGCAAAAATGGCAATTTTGTCCTCAAAGCCTCAAATGTTAATAATAATAAATAAGTAAAACTAAGTAGTTATAATGAATGAGTAAAAACTTTATTTAGGTTTAGGTTTAATTTACTCGTTATAGTATGGTATGCATTTAATCGTGCGCTTGGCTGCGCAGAGCGACAAAGTTACTTCATATTGTTTTCCAGGAATACCGTGGCATTAGCGATACATTTCATTTGGACAGTTTTGTTCAGAAACACGTGGTCTATCCACATGTTTTTTTATTTTTGCCTATCCTGACTTAATTTCAAAATTTTGAAACAATGAATGAAAAAAAAATTTACTTTCACTTTTTTTATGTTCTGCATCCGAGCGAAACATAAACTTTTCAGGTTATTATTCTATACACTTTCACGAACTCAATAAAAAAAAAATTAAAAAAAATTGAGGTAATGTAGAAAAGTATGAAGTATAAAAAAATTATATTACTTCCACATCCAGTGGAAGTATAGTAACGACAAGTTAAGTTATCCATAATATATTGTTTAATCATTGTTACATATTTTACATTTTTATTACGTATTAGGTTAATTCAACAATAAATTTTGAAAATATTCGTTTATTAAAATATGCCTAGTAATGTTATTTTGGTTTACGACACTTGTTGGATCATGTACTAGTGCTTCATATTCATTGATATTATTTGTTAAATCGATTGCAGCTTCTATTTCCTCGTTTATTGCAGGTAGTTGATCACGCATTTGACAAGCGATGTTGTGTAAGACTGCAGTGGCTACTACCAAAGCCTGAACTTTGTTCACCTGGAGTCTTATGCCTAATGCTAAAACTGGAAATCTTTGTTTCCATATTCCAAAGCAACGCTCTACGGGGTTTCTAGTTCGAATCTGTGACTCGTTAAAGAGGGTTTGGGCAGGCGTTTGAGGGGCTCCAAGTGGAGTTATCAAATACTTTTTAACTTCATATCCACTATCTCCAACTATAACACTGTCAGCTCCAAAATCGTCATTTTCCAACTTCGCTCGTACTCGTGAATTGGCAAAAATCATAGAATCATGTGCTGATCCCTGCCAACGACACACAATGTTTCTGATTATACACTCAGAATCACAGATCACCTGGACATTGAAGGAAAAAAATCCTTTTCGGTTTCTGTAAATTTCAGCATCTGCTCCACAGGGAGATTTAATTCGAACGTGTGTGCAGTCAAGTGCTCCAATACATCTAGGGAATCTACATATATCGTAAAAACCTTGTCTCACTTCAGCTATCTCCTCCTCATTGCATGGCATTTCAATGTATTGTGGTCGAAGTCTTGCAATTGTGGTTATTACCTTATATATGCATCGACTTGCTGTTTACTTATCAATGCCACCCAAATCACCAATGACATGTAAAATAGAGCCACTAGCCAAAAACCTTAAGGTAACAAATACCATGTCTTCAGCAGATAGAGCATGACTCCTGAAATTGATAAAAAAAAACATAATTCGCAATATATTTCTATAATTTATACATTAGCTATTAGTAGTCGGTGCTAGTTCCACATATATGAGGTCCAAGAGATACCGAGCCACTGGTTTTGATATTCTATAACGATTTTTAAACGCATTGTCCCTCCACTTAACAAAATTATTGGGTCTTTCTCGAAACACACGTGGAATGCGAGGGTGTAAAACTAGTTCAAGAAGTTCTAAAAAGTCTTCATCGTCTGTCAGACCTTCTAAGTAGTTTTCTTCCATTACTTAATGATAAGAGAACAAGTAAAAACGTGAACAACACTCCAGCTCAGCCCTTCTAACTTAATTGTTCAGTGTCTAATTCTAATATTATTTTACTTGATTATGTCAATGTCAAAATTTGAAAGAATGTGAGGTTGGATCCGACTGATCGAAGTTTAATCTGCTATCAGAGGCGATTTAAGTGACCCCCAAATTAACCGTCGCTAAAACGCCGACCTACAATAGTACAACAACTTTCGACCACTGATCCTCGATTCAAAGTTGATCCGGGATTTAAATTGTTACTACAACGCGCCCTAAGGATTTTTACAAAAATAAGCAAATCGACATTTAAAGGGCAGCATACTACAATTTAGCATTTAATTAACACCTAATTTAATATTTCAGCACTAGCAGATGTAAACTGTCAAAGGTATCAAACTTGTCTCCACACTTTTCTAAATTCACCGCTGGGCTTACCGGTGGATAATATACGAAGCTTGTGCTACTACAGTTTTTCAAATTAGCCAATCATATAATTTTATTGCTTACCGGAGCGCTCCACGGGTGAATTTAGAAATCTGCGGTCTGTGGATCAAACCAAAACGTTCTGCCAGATGACGTCAGACCAAAAGCGTACCGTTTATAGTCATGTGGGTTTGTTCCAATAAAATTTGAATTTTAAAATGATTTTTGTTACAAAATAACTTTTTTTTATAGTTTCTTTTTAGTATATACTCGGCTTACATAGTATATACAGGGTGTCTCTAAAAGGTGTGGAAAAAAATGCTACCACAAATTCCTGATGCTAAACTATGACGATCTAACCCAACTTACCTCAGTCCAAAAAAGTATAATTTCGGAGATACAGGGTGTTTAAAATTCAATTTGGTTTTAGCTTTTCATAAATAATTTTTTAATAATCGTATTGTCACAATATTCCGCTAGGAGGGGTTTTGTGGGGTGACAAATTAAACTCTGCCCTCATTTTCATTGTATAATTTAGAGGACGCCACCTGCAATACTTTGCATACATTTAAAACGAAATAACTTTTTTGAGCCACACTGTATTTAACTTTTAAATAAGCATTCTTATTCTCCAACCTAAAAAAGGTAAGAGGTAAGAGTTGATTTGAGCAGCCGTTTTTGAGATATCTGGATTTAAATTTTTGATTTCAAAAATTACAAAAACAAGTAGATGTGCTATTAATTTTATTCTCGAGTAAAAACAGTCAATAAGAGATTTATCAACAACAAAAAGTTAATTAAAACTCAATACTTTTAACAAATGTTCAAAATGATCTCCATTTTCGTGTGTCCAAAGTTTAATACGTCGTTATATATATATATATATATATATATATATATATATATATATATATATATATATATATATATATATATATATATATATATATATATATATATATATATATATATATATATATATATATATATATATATATATATATATATATATATATATATATATATATATATATATATAACATTTCGATATAATCAACATTTCACGAGATGCTATTGAAAATAGATGAAAATTGGTATTTTAGTGACTTTTAATGGCCTTGTGGCATGGGTTAGCGTTATCCTATCGAGTTACAATTGTGCATACTTCATTTTTACAATAATTGGAAAAACTTTAGGGGGTGAGACTGAAAAAAAAATCCAATGTCGCAAAATAAGGACCACCCTAGTATGTATGTATAAGTATTTACAACAATATTCCTAACGACATAAAAAACGAAAAAGTACAACATAGAGCAAAAACAAAATTAAAAAACTTCCTCACCATAAATCCGTACAAAAACTTTAATGAAACAGTGTGATATGTATTATGCAGTATTTATGTTTGTAGGAATTATTATATTTTATTATGTTAGTCTAATATGTTTCGTATTGTTTGTGATATACTAGGTACATTATACAACTGTAATTACAATACTGTAATCATATATAATAATTTAATTTAATTGACATGTAAAAAAAATGTCATATTTTTAACGGTTGAGTAAATAATAACAACAATAATGTTTTAACTTTGGTTATATTCACTTGTTTATAAGCCAACATTTCCTAGTAACGAAATTGGATTTCTTGATCCAACTTTTTAATTTAATGTTAAAAAAGAAATAAGTATATAAATGTCAAATATAAAATACGAAAAATATATCTATTCAATAAGTGTTCCAAGCGTCAGTAGAAAAAATCATGTGTACAACACGTAGGAAAAGTATTTCTTCCGTATGCGGCGTATTCTTAATCTCGGCCATCATCACCTCGATCAAAAAGACTACGTCTATTATGAGAAAAACTGGGTTTTCCTAACTTGTTTCACAAATAGCTATTTCAAAGTTAATTGTTGTTAAACCGTTGTCTTCTACAGAAATCATAATACGCACAATTATATTAAATTTTATTTTGTTCAAATAATAATATAGGTAAAGTTAATCTATCTTCAATTACATTTGGTTCAATGTTAATTTATTTTTATCCTGTGAAGACAAATTTTATTTCTTTTCTTTAATATAATGATTTACAATAAAGTAGGTACTATTTACAAATTTATAAATTACATTATTCTTACTTATCTACAATTACTGTTACTCAAAATATTATTTTACTAATAGGTTTTTAAGATTATCAATACTGAATGATTAACGTCAGTCAATCAAACAATTAATTCCTATAAATTTAAATATAGATTTATTTCTAAGTATGTTTAAATCATTTAAAATTTATATAGAAAACGCTTTTAAATTAAAAAAAGCATTTCCCTTTATATCCATAAGAAACAGATAAAACATAAAAGTAGAAAGTGACCTTGAAATATTAAATCGATTTCTAAATGTGAAAATAGACATTTTGTCCCAGTAAACTTAGAAACGAGTAAAAGTTTCAGCCAATCGTTGCCGGCTGCAATGCGATTACTTTGATATCAACAGATATTTTACTCCGTATAACACCAGTTCTCATCATTAATAAAGCTTGTTCGATCGTAGAAATCATTCTATATTCAATATAAGCATCGTATTAGAGCACTTTGCATATTTTGATTGAAGTTACAACAAAATAAAAAATAACATTATGCTAAAACATGGCAGTTTGTGCAGTTGATCTAGAATCTAGAGAATACGCTTTTATTAAAAAATATGTTTAGTTTCAAGAGGAAGGAGTTCAGTTTTCATTTTAAATATAGATGTTTACACTAGCATCACAGTATACAAAATTTTTACCATAATAAATATCTACGACATGTTTCTAGGGTCGACGAAGTGTCATATTTGAAGTACTAAAAAGCAAAAATTTTGAAACCTTAGCGGTTATTAAACTAATTTATAATTACAAATCAAATTAAATCAAAGGACCCCCGCACCAAATGGCTGGGTAATTTGTTGTCGACGGAATCATTGCAAATTCAAGACATAGAATCCATAGGTCATTCTCAATGAAAATTGTTATGGACAAAGTTTCAAAATGTCTTTATTTTAAAAATACAGCAGGTCGAAGCTCCAAAACTCAAAATTTTAAAAACGCGATTTTACGTATTTTTTATCGAAACGAACTTATATATTGATTTATATGAAGCAGTTACATGAATAATATATCGTGTACTTATGTAAATAAATATATAATTACTTTTGCCCTTATTTGTATACTAATAGGATACAATAGGCGCAAAAGTTATTAGTATGCAAAAGTTAACTTTTACTTTTATTATTTAGTTTACATTAAGAATAAAATACCTTAATATTCAGTGCAATACAGGAAAAAACATCATAATACTCTTACATAAAGGGCTCTTATAAAAATTAATACAATACAACTGCTTACTAAACAAATTCTTTGATTCTAATGTTGATACAGTATACTTAATTATGATAAACAAAATCTGATTTTAAAAATCTTATTTTATTTTAAAAATAAATAATACGGATAGATACGAGAAATAAATAATAAATAATTCATATAATAAAGATATATACTGCCTTTGTCCAGCATCACTAACATTTTCAAGTAAAGTTTCAGTTGGATATGTAATATATTGGAATAAAAATAGGATTCTTCTTATTTGCGTAAGAATATTTTATTTGTTTACATGAATATTAGAATAATGTATTTAACTATGTTACAACAATCAGTATTATGTTCTTAAAGCAAATCAAACATTAAAAATATTGACCGTTTCGATAAAAAATAAGTAAAATCGGGTTTTTAAAATTTTCAATTTTGGAGCTTCGGCCTGCTGTATTTTTAAAATAAAGACATTTTGGAATTTTATCCATAACAGTTTTCATTGAGAATGACTTAAGGATTATATGCCTTGAATTTGCAACGTGCGGGCTCTTTTATTGCATTTTTGTTCACAACTGATAATAATAATTACACATACCATATATATTGTACAATCACTTTCAAAATTAAAACGATATAAATTTGTACCTAATTCATATGAATATATTATAATTCCCCTCTTTAGGGTACAGCTAGCTCGTATATCTAGCGTGTGTGTGTACCAATGATGGTATTGTTAAATATTAATATATTTTTATTCATACATATATACATACCGTGTGTGTAGTCGCGGGCTAGGCATGGAGAGTAAGAATTACAATATCGTGTATGCCAGCTGGCTGAAATAAAATAACAGAGCTGGGATGCTCCACCGACGGACGAATTTACGGCTGCCGGTGATAATCCAAGGAAATGAGGTTTTGGCCTAGACTGTGACTCATCCAGGCAGAGACCACGATTTTTAGGTAGTATAGGTGTCAATAAATGAAACCTATATAAAATCTGCGGTCGATTTTCTGCATATGTTTATTTACAGCCATTTTAATGCAAAAAAATGGAAAAAACGTGTTTTTTCACACTTTTCCACCTGCCAGTAAAAAGTAAACTATCTTACAGATAAATCAAATGAATCACCTTGTAGAAAATTAAAAAAGCTTTAAAATGGCGGTTGTTCAATGTCGATATAGTTAATTGTTGCTAAGATAATTGCAAAATGCGAAATTTTATTCAATAAACAATATCTTGTGTAAAAAACAATCTACTGTTTTGTCCTTGCGTAAATAGTTGACTCTCATAGTGCTTAATATCTGGTAAAAATTTCAAATCGATTCGTCAAATAGTTTTTGCAAAATTGCATTAATTTATCCCAGAGACCTTTTTTTTGCAACCCCACCACGTCCAGAGAAATCAAAATACAATGATTCTACGGCCTCCACCTGAAAGGGAAAGACTTGATTTACCAAAATGCTTTGTTAGATATCGAAAAAATTAATTTTCAGACCTGCAAAATGACGTTGCAAAAGAACTCAGATTTTTACCTTATAAACAAATAGAATAATTTTTTAACAATTGATTGTAGAGCATCGGTTTTTCAATATTTGAAAAGCTGATATTTTTACACGAATTTTGAAAAAAAAAAGGAAGGTCCTAGGTGAATTTGGGGCAAAGTTAGCAATTTTTTTTCAAAAATTTATAGCTCCTTTGTTTGTAATAATTAAGAAACGTAACAAGCGCCATTTTAAAGGGGAAGAGTTCAACTTTTAGTGTAAAAAATTTGAAAATGATTGCACTTTCTCAAAACTGTTGGCAAAGCTTCTAAAATGAGGCTCGAATCAACTTAGCTCGGAGGTTGTGGAGGGGGAACCCTCAAATCCGCGCATTCAAAAATTGAAACAGCATCTTCAAACTGACCACATAAGTCATAACTTTGGTGTTTGTTAACCGATTTTGATGTTTCTTTTTTCAATTTGGGGTACCTTTTTGCGTACGTTAATAATATTTAATCTGTTAAACTATTAACATTAATATTAACAATGTAATTTGTTTAAACATTTAAAAAAAATTTTTTTTTTGCAAAATATCAAAATTTTTTGTTTTGTTCTTGTTGAAAGTTGTAGAAAAGGCTTATGTACACGTAAATATATATCTTATTGTTATAAACAATTGAATTTTTCAAATTTATAAAATAAAAACACTCTATTCGATATAATTTACATTTTTAAGATATTTTTCAAATGCAAAATTACCATACAATTTATGAAAAGTGCTCTTATTAATTTGCGTATTATTAATTATTAATAAATAATAAAACAAACCATACTTCCTTCGTAGAAGTATACAACACGCGTGTGAATGTACATGTAGTGACAGCGTTTGTCATGTATAATGGTTTGTATGATACAGTAGAAACTTTCTATGGTTCAACACATCTGCTCCAAAATAATAAGAGAGTAATAATTACCTGTAATTTGTTTAAACATTTTACAAAAAAATATTTTTATACATTATCAAAATTTTTGTATTATTCTTATTGAAAATTATAGGAAAGGTTTGTGTACAATTAAATATATAAATTACTGTTATATTAAGTTATAAACAATAGAATTTGTAAAGTGTGAAAAGAAACACATTGTTCGATATAAATAACGCTGTAATTTATAATAATACAGAATATTTGTCGATTCACATACACACTAAAAAGTTGAACTCTTCCCCTTTAAAATGGCGCTTGTTACGTTTCTTAATTATTATAAACAAAGGAGCTATGAATTTTTGAAAAAAAATTGCTAACTTTGCCCCACATTGACCTAGGACCTTCTATTTTTTTTTTTTCAAAATTCGCGTAAAAATATCAGCTTTTCAAATATCGAAAAACCGATGCTCTACAATCAATTGTTAAAAAATTATTCTATTTGTTTATAAGGTAAAAATCTGAGTTCTTTTGCAACGTCATTTTGCTGGTCTGAAAATTAATTTTTTCGATATCTAACAAAGCATTTTGGTAAATCAAGTCTTTCCCTTTCAGAATCATTGTCTTTTGATTTTTCTGGACGTGGTGGGGTTGCAAAAAAAAGGTCTCTGGGATAAATTAATACAATTTTGCAAAAACTATTTGACGAATCGATTTGAAATTTTTACCAGATATTAAGCACTATGAGAGTCAACTATTTACGCAAGGACAAAACAGTAGATTATTTTTTACACAAGATATTGTTTATTGAATAATATTCCGCATTTTGCAATTATCTTAGCAACAATTAACTATATCGACAATTAACAACCACCATTTTAAAACTTTTTTAATTTCCTACAAGGTGATTCATTTGATTTATCTGTAAGATAGTTTACTTTTTACTGGCAGGTGAAAAAGTGTGAAAAAACACGTTTTTTCCATTTTTTTGCATTAAAATGGCTGTAAATAAACATATGCAGAAAATCGACCGCAGATTTTATATAGGTTTCATTTATTGACACCTATACTACCTAAAAATCGTGGTCTCTGCCTGGATGAGTCACAGTCCCGAACATGGTACTTTTTTTACTCATTTCCCTGGTCTATGATGTCATATATCTCGCGCTACGTGAATGTACATGCCTAATGGGAAATTGCACGCACGGTATACACGAATGCACATGCATAGACATATACATATCTATCTATTAGTGTATAATAGCGCGTGGATGACACGTGAAAGAAAAAAGTTTTATATTAAGTAAGATAGTTTTTTTTTTAACTACCTGCTTATAATCTCACAAAGCCAAATTTATTAACAAGATATTAAATTTACGTTGTTTTAAATTTAAAATGGGTTCGTAAAAATTATAAAATTTAGGACCGTAGTAAGTTAAAAACCTATGGATCGTTGTATACCTGATTTGAGTATTATCACACTTAAATTATGTTTTTGCGTTGTATTGTGACCATGTTGTATTATGTTTAATATATTGTTGTCCTCATGGGTAAATATAAGGACAGACTTAGTATATAACCGTTGTAGATTAAATACATTGAATTGTTTAAATATCAGTTCAGAAGAGTATCGTTTATTTTTTCCTAAAATAATTTTTTTATGTTTTAGTGATATATTTAAGGGTTTTAAGTCTGTTGAAAATCCAATTCCCCATATTATTATTCCATATCTAAGGATTGATTCGACTAAGGCATGACACAATGTCTTTAAGATATTGAAAGGCAGTGTATTTTTTAGATGGTAGAATTTCCAAACTAGCTTATGCATTTTATTATCTAATTGCTGGATATGATCTGTCCATTTTAAGTTTTGATCTATTATCACTCCGAGATATTTAGTAGCTTTTGTTTGCAATTTCATTTAGTTATATTTGTTATTTAAGCAAGCGTATATGTATATTTGGTATACTTTTATCATAGATGCTGAAGCACATAAATTTAGTTTTATCCAGATTAACTGTTAAAAGGTGTTCGGCTATCCATTACTGTAGTTTAGAAAATTCTACCACCGCTTTCTTGTTTACATTTTCCCGGGAGTCATCTTCAACCAAGAGAACAATGTCATCGACGTTCGCTACAATTTTTCCATTAATTGGGATATGAAGTAATTCATTAAGATATATGTTAAAAAGAACTAGTCCTAGGACAGTTCCTTGTGGTATGCCATATTTTATCTTTTTTAATTTACTTCTACTTCCCCCAATTTTGACACACTGTTCTCTGTCTTAAAGATATCTACTGAACAAGTTACTGACAATACCTTTTATACCATATTCATTGAGTTGGGTAATTAGTGTTTCGTGGGGCACTGTATCAAAGACCTTAGAGAAATCTAAAAATATCGTATAGCAATAAAGCTATAAATAATTAAAATTGTTGTTGAAATATACGTATATTTATATATTTATGATTTTGTATTGTTTACAATAACTTTACATTGATAAAATATATTTGATTACTATTTTCATGTGTTGTTAAGAATATATTATTTTGTTTTTTCTGTCTTCCATTGTTTTTTGGGATCTCTACCGCAACTTATGATTTGGTAGTAAGTGAGTGAGCGAGTGAGCCGCTATATAGGGTCACCAAATTTATAGCAATAAAGCTATAAATAATTAAAATTGTTGTTGAAATATACGTATATTTATATCTTTATGATTTTGTATGGTTTACAATAACTTTACATTGATAAAATATATTTGATTACTATTTTCATGTATGTTAAGAATATATTATTTTGCTTTTTCTGTCTTCCATTGTTTTTTGGGATCTCTACCGAAACTTCTGATTTGGTAGTAAGTGAGTGAGCGAATGAGTCGCTATATATCGCAATTTGTTTTTTTTTACTATCAACAGAATTATACAGGGTGGACCATTAATAATAGGCCATAGTTCAAGGATAGATTCTTTGGACCAAAATATGAGGATATAACCAAACAGGCTTTAGTAAATTGTTGCTGTGGAAAAAGATACAGGGTGTCAAATTTGTAATTTTTTTTCTTTTTTTTTTGCAATATCTCAACTATCTCTTGACGATCTTCTCCCAATTTGGTAAGGGAACATTTTTTAGGCTAAGAAACAATAATTTGTGTATTACATTACGCTGGCCCCTGGAGGGCCCCTCATGGGCTATACCTGATAATGATTATTTTTTCTCTTTTTTTATTACGAAACGTAGTAGCACTTTTGACTAGAAAATCTCATGCAGGAGTCATTTCTACGTAAAAAAAAGGTACACTTGATAGAACTTAATAATTCCAACCATTTTCGAGAAAACTGTCGCATAGATCTCAAAAATTCTTTGAAAACAAACCTAATTTGAAAAGAAAAATTTGTATTTATTGAAAAGCGTGCTTTGGTGACGTCATTTACGTGATAGGTTTAAGAAATATGTGACTGCAGTTTATGTTCCTGCGTTTCAATATATTGTTGATGTTTATTTTATTTGCCATATTTTCTCCAACATTTATTAAAAAATCATTAAATACTTCACTAATTTCACTTTCATTTACTCTGTCTATACTATTATTTTTTTTATAATTTTGTTAGGTTTTTTCTCATTACGACACTCATTCACCGTCTTTCAAACTCTTCTTATGTCATTCTTATTTTCTAGGATCTTATTACGATAATAGTCAGTTATTACCCTTTTTATTAAGTGGTTTGTTAAGTTTCTATATTCTTTGGAGTTGTTTAATATTATTTTTATTTTTTCTTAAATCTTCCTTCATTTTTCCCTTTTTCTAAGTGCTAATACGAGACCCTTTGTTATCCAAGACTTAATTTTCCTATCTTTAAAGTTAATAAATAAGGTTTTTGTAGATTTTTTATATTGTTATTTAGTACATTTGCAAAATTTTCACATGCAAGATGTACATAATTTATTTGATATATTTGTTGCCGTGTTTCCGATTGCATCTCTGGGTAATTTATAGTTTATTTTTTTTCGATCATTACTTATATTTTCATTGGAATTTATATTTTGGGATTTTTCTTCAAATTTAATAATAGTGATTAATATCATATCATTAAGAACAATAGGTTTAATATTTATTTTGTGTGTAATGCTTGGAGAAACGTTAATGAAGCAGTGATCTACACAAGATTCATTTTCTTCACTTTTTTTATTGTAGTGTTTATATAAGAAAGAAATTCGTGTTCAGGCATTGTATTTATATATTCATTAGTCAAATTGTCTTGTTTTTTTTAATTAAATTTATGTTAATGTCACCTAAAAAAATATTTATCGCATTTTTTTCCATATTTTGTTAAAGCATATTATTTAACTCACGTAAAAAAATGTTACTGTTTGTAGATGGTAGCCTATATATAGCTGTGATACCAAATAATAATGTGTTAAGTTTGTAAACGTATTTTCAGTGAATTTTTGAGTAGTGTTAGAAATTGGCAGGACCCGAATGGTGCCCAGAGCAATGGGAGATGTTTGAGTAAAAGGCACGTTCGGTGACATCAACACAGTCGAGCAAACCTGGCAAGGGGAGCGGAACACTCGGTTACCAACTCTCAGATAGGACTCATGTTATAATAACTTTTATTGAACGTGTACTATTTTCTAATTTTGTTATTAATACAATTTTCATTAAGTGTTAGACTTTTTCTTTAAAATCTTACAGTAGTAAATTTTAAAGTAACATTATTTGATACATACATTACTAAACATCATTCTGGTTATAGTATAATACATACCATAGCCCTGTATGTTGAAGAATTCAAGATTGTTGACTTCCAATTGAATCAAATTTTCTTTTTAGACTTCCTAATAAAATTAGCAGGCAATCAAAGTTCTTATTTAAACTTCTGATATTTAAGTGAATTATATTTAATCCCGGGGGTTTCAGATTATCTTTAAAAATATCATTGTGATCTAAAACAGTACTAGTTTTTATGTTCGCATGGTTTTCCAATTGAGAATTATATTCTAACGGATTCATTTCTATTTGTTAAACCTAAAAGTAATTTGAAACACACTATTTAATTATTCTTTTTTTACTTTTGTAATATGAACTTATAAAAATATGTATTTACTAGATGTAGTAGACTAAACATATGAATAATAAACATATGATTCATCAAAGGATATAAATACAAATACACAAGAAAATAAAGAAATTCTTTGCATTCCAAATATTAATTTATATCTATAAAAATGTATACAAAAACAGTAGGAAGTAAACATTTCACTCAATTATAATTTACTATTAAAAATAATTTTACCTAATAAAATAATAATATACACTAGACAATAATATCATTAGATGAATGTTTGCAAATGATTAGAATTTTGGACTTTGTGTTTCTTTTCATTTTTAATGACATATATTTCCTTCATAGGAGATGTTTTCTGTCAAACAATTGCTGTGCTTCGCTAAACAATTTCAAGCGATTTTTTGAGAGGTCCTCAGCTATTGCAATTTTTGTTCCTTGCAATTTCCCACAACTTCTTAGGACAGTATTTCTAACTGACTGCCGGTCAAACTTTACTATTACAGGTCTTTCCATTGTTGAATTTTTGCTATGCGGAAACATTTTGGAACTTCTGCTGCTTCAATTTTTAAGTAAATAGTATCAGTACTTTTTCATTAAGTTTTTCTCTGGCTTCTTCATGGATATCATAAATACACACGTTTTTTAACTTTTCATTTCGCTGCAATATTTCGATTTCTGTTTCTAATTCAGAAAATTTCACTTCATAATCCTTTACTTTTTGTTCTAACAGTTCAATTTTTTGTGACACTTTTTCGACTAACTTATTTATAAAGTATTTATTATCCAGCAGCTCTTTTAAGGATTCTGTAACTGCAGATTTTAAATCACTTTGATTTGATTTTGGAGGCATTTTTGTTCAATTTATATAACAGCACTATTGTTTTTACTTTTGATATTTTTTACTAGATTATTTGATTTCTTTCTGGATAATAAACACTTTTTAGATAGGAGCGAAATTGACGCGTTTTATTACATATAGGATATTCATTTAGCCATTTTGTTTCAATTTATATTTTTCCTAGATGAGAAACATTTTGTAGAATACAGAATTATTGAAGAATCAACCACTGTCTGATCTATTAGGCATATGTTATAACACTCTGACTTAACACAATATATACAGAGTGTCTCAGCTTCACGTCGTCCAAATATCCTGGCTCCCCTATAAAAGATATTTAAAATTAAAAAAAAACAGGGTGATAGTTAGCACAGAGGCATATGGTTTAAAAATATTTTTGAAATACACAGAGTGATCGATTTTAGCGTGATGTCATGAATGATGTTTTAAATGAAAATTCTCCTTTTAAAGAAGATTCAAACGATACGCCATGTAGTGTGTCCGTGATGGGATGTTTGAGTTTTTATGAAAAATAGGCCAACTTTGTGAGCTCACTGTGACGTGACGGATCATTAATCTGTGACCTAATTTGTGCCAAATATTGTTAAAAATCCTGTAGTTTACGGTACTGTTGTCAGATTTAACGAAATCGACCATTTCATACCGGATGCCAAACATATTTTTTCATTTTTGTTAAATGGAACAAACACCCTTGTACGCTATAGCACCAAAGACTGGTCCTTTGAAAGAAATTTCTTCTGATATTAGGTCTATCTGTCATGGAGTTGTCACGGATGCCAAAATATTTAATGATAAAATGGCACAATTCCAGTTTTTTTTAAATGACAATTAATCTTCAATGAAGAAGAATTTACATTTTCGTGATCACCAAATTGTTTGAGCGCAGACTACGTGTCCTCGCGTGACGACATAAGATAACTCAAGCTCACATGCGCTGCCCTGGTCAGTAAGATTTGCACACTCAAGCGAATAATTCGTACAAAATTGGGCAATTCAAATACAAAAGATTTAGTATTGTTTAAAAATGTTTTAACACAACGACAAAGACACCCGAAAAACTACTGTTCCTTATAATGCTAAGATATGAAAAATTTGGTTAAACATTATAAAGAAGACTAATCTTCTTGGAGCTAAAATCTGTGCCTATTATTGTAAGGACCATTTTGATGAACTTTAAACCACTTTTAGTACGTAATGTTTATATATTATTGTTACTAGTTCCCCCTGTAGAAATTTCCATCAGAGACTGAACGATTTGTCTGTCCGGGCCCCTCACATAACTTGATCGCAGTGTCAGAGTATTATTATTTTTATTAATTAACATTATTCTAATAATCCTAATTCTAGGAATTGAGCATTAAATTCAAATTAAAAAAATTTATAACGTGGTTAAATCCAATCTAATTTATTGTTGTGTGTGACTGGAATAATTTATCACACTATTAACTGCCCCCCCCCCCCGGTTATTTTTCTAAGATCAGAAGAGGGATGGTTTTCACGGTTTCCACTTAATTATTTGAAGTAGAATACCGGAAAATGGAAATTTTTTTTATTGAAGTATTAAAAAGCATCAGAACAAACCGAGCAGCTCCTGAGTATATCGGTTTCCCATAGTTTCGACCAGATGTAGATGATGTTCAGAACTCGGTTTAAGAAATTTGTATTAACAAATAAATTCATGAGGCCTAGAAACAGTAACTCATCTCATATCCACAAAGTTGATTTGATTGATTGATTGATTTACCAGCATGCGGTAGGCATTGCTGCCACTCCCAGGGTTATACAGCTGGGCCTGCTACGTCCACGCTGGGTTGGACTAAGGTCCAGCAGCGAGAGCCACATGGCGCATGGTAAAGGAACATGGGATGGGAGGTGTAGGTATTTATGAGATGCGTTACCGCATTGTGTCGTGAGGGAGCGTTTAAGCTCCCTTTTTGTGTTTTTGGTTCTGGGCATCTTCTGAATCTTGGTGTGAAATATGTGCTGTATCTTGATATGGAGTGTTTATGCCCCTCTTTTTGTATTTCTGCTTCTTCAAATCTTCTTTTGCTGAGTCTTCTGATTCCTCGGTTTCCGACGCTGGGTTGGATTTGGGTCATGCTTGTTGTCAGCAGCGAGAGCCACATGACGCATGTTTTTTCCTCGCTTTTCTTTCCTAATTTTTTTTCCCTCTCGATTGTTATTTTCCACGTGTAACATGGTCTCCCTATTTTTAGTTTGCTGCTGTTCAGTGTTAGCGCTTTATTCTGCTGTCCTTTTTGCTTTAACCTTCTTGATCCTTGCCCTTATCTCTCTGCTTACCAGGGTATGGTCTATTTGTGTGATTGAGCTTCCATTACTCCAGGTGTCAATGCAGGTTTGACTTTTGCTCCATGTATTTCTTATTGTTAAGTTCAAACATATGTGCTAGGTTTTTCAGCGCGTTTCCATTTTCGTTAGGCCATGTGTGGAGTGTTATGTGCATTGAAGTCTCCTAATAGTATAATGGACATTTTTCTTGATTTTTTATAGCGTTAGTGTGTGCCGGTTTTCTTTTTCTAATTGATGGTTTAGTGCTCCATATAGACAGTCCTCTCTTCGGTTATTACTGATTTCTTTCTCCTCTTTGCCATGTGGCATGATTTCACTGCACTATATATACCATTTTTACTGCGTTAGAGTGGCAGCACTGTGTAAGGTTTTGGTTTGTATACCTAATTAAACACTATCTAATATTTCTTATCAATTACTGAAAATGTTCCGAGATATGTATTATTTTACAAACACAATCACTTATACTTTTTACACGTTGTCACTATTTAACTTTTATAAACTTTTATAGGTATCCATTGGTGACAGAGCATTATAAAGCAGGTCTGGTCGCCTCGACAGCAAGATGGCAAGTCCAATGTGTTGTCGCATTGTGTTGATTGATTAATTGATTTACCAGCGTGCGGTAGGCATTTCTGCCACTCCCGAGGATTATACAGCTGGGCCTGCTACGTCCATGCTGGGTTGGACTAAGGTCATGCTTGTTGCCAGCAGCGAGTGCCACATGGCGCATGGTAAAGGAATGTGGGATGGGAGGCGAAGGTATTTGTGACATGCGTTACCGCATTGTGTCGTGAGGGGGCGTTTAAGCTCCCTTTTTTTTTGTATTTTTGGTTTTGGACTTCTGCCTCTTCTGGGTCTCCTTGTGATATATGTTGCCGCATTGTGTCGCTGCTGTTTGTGCTCCTATTTTTGTTTTTCTGCTTCTATAAATCTTCTTCTTCTTCTGAATCTTCTGATTCCTCCTTTTCTGATTCTGGTTCTTCATTTTGTTCATTGTTCTTAGGGAGTATTCATTTATTTTGTGTTCCACTCCGCTGGTCCAACTCTCTTTTGTTGACGGCTCTCACTCCATTATTAGGCTTTTCTTGCAGTTTGTTTTCAGTCCGGATGTGTCCTGCGCAGGCGAGTACGCAGGAATGTGTTCTGGGGGGGGGCAACCAGGGGGGAACCAAATAAACACATAACACATCACAGTGGAACTTAAAACCTCACTTTTCTTTTTGGCGTATGCATAAAAACGAATTTAAACTAATATTTGGTATGTAAAAATACATATGAAATGATTGCCACTATCCCAGAAATTCGCAACCGCGCCGTGCCTGGGAGGAGGGTAACCAGGGGGAACCAAATAAACACATAACACAGCACAGTGGAACTTAAAACCTCACTTTTTTTGGCATATGTTTAAAAGCTAAGTTAAACTAATATTTGGTATGCAAGAACAGATATGAAATAATTGTCACTATCCCAAACTTCTTAAACCACGCGCCGCGCCTGGGGGGTAGTTGCCCCCTTGCCCCCCTGCGTACGCACCTGCGGCAATTAGAAGATCATCGGCATATGTGTATGTTTTCTTAGAAAATACCATTTTTCTGAAAGAAGCCGCACCACGCATACCTCCGTTGAAGTGCTTTGAGAATCTGAGAATTCAATTTTGACTCCGTATTTTATGTTCCACTCCGCTGGTCCAACTCTCTTTTGTTGACGGCTCTCACTCTATTATTAGGCTTTTCTTGAAGTTTGTTTTCAGTCCAAATGTGTCCTGCCCAAGTGCGTAAGCAGGAATGTGTTCTGAAGGGGGACCAAATGAACACATAACACAGCACAGTGGAACTTAAAAACGTCACTTTTTTTGGCATATGTTTAAAAACAAAGTTAAACTAATATTTGGTATGCAAAAATAGATATGAAATAATTGTCACTATCCCGAACTTCTTAAACCACGCCGGGCCTGGGGGTAATTGCCGCCCTTGCCCCCCCTGCGTACGCACCTGGTCCTGCGGTGATTAGGAGATCATCTGCGTATGTGTATGTTTTCTTAGAAAATATCATTTTTCTGAAAGAAGCCTGCACCACGCATACCTCCGTTGAAATGCTGTGAGAATCTGAGAATTCAATTTTGACGCCGTATATCAACAATGTCTCATTGATTATTTCTGGTTTAATCCAAATTATATTCGTTTGAGTACTTTTAATAATTATAAAAACCTCACTTGAAAATTTACGTAAGAAATGGTTCTGTCCCTACTTTAATATAAATTAAATCCGCAATAATCAAATGCATTACTTTTAAATTCGTTTGAATATTTTTTATAACTATGAAAAAAAGAATTATTTGAGAGAAAGAAATATATGACCATATTTTACGCTACGTTATTGATTATTTCGGATATAATTTAAATTAAATCATTTGAATATTTTTATAATGATTGAAAACAGTTTATTTGGCCATATTTTTACTGCTCTCATAAATTTTTCAACAGATGTCGATTCTTCAAGGGTCTGGATCTAAACATTTCAATGGTTTTATGGGCAGACACTTGTAGTCATTAAGACACAAATAAGCTAAGATATACTTATCTCTTTTACGCCTGAGTTTGGGTCGTGTTTATATATCCGTTTCTTTAAGCTCATTTCTTTATCATCACACTGATTGCCACTAAATAACTCTGTATTAGTTATTTCAAAATATTAATCATATTTCAACTTTGTTCTTTTGTTATAACACATCAATTTAATCCGGATTTTTTAAGCTACAATTCACCTAAGCTTTGTCAAATTTAACACAGTTTTACCGGGTTTTTTAACGTTTTTAAGTGGGAGGGTTTCAGATGCACAACCGATCACTCCGACCTATCCCACTGGACCGCCTCATCTCATATCCACAAAGTTGTAGACAAATATTTTATTAAGAATTCAAAAATTAAAATTGATAATGTACATGGGTTTGCTTAGTTAATACTGGAGTTCATATTTCTGAAATATGTTAATTAAAAACAAATTTTCAATCAAAGGTGTATTAGTCCGGGAAAAATGTTATCAAAATATAAATTTCAGACTGATGTCGACATTATAGGTCAGGTAGGTTAACTTTTATCTAGCGTATAAACAAGTGGAATCGTCTTTTTAGCACTGAGCTCTGTTTCGGTTATGTTTCGGTTATATTCGGTTAAAATTTTTACGTGAGGCAAAGGTCCCACACTAGCCTCTTAACACAGTTTGTTGAAGTGGGGCTGGGATAGCTTCAGTAAAGAAATGGATATGTCCAGGGGTCAATACGGCCCTCTCCGAGGAGCTGTGAGACCTTGCCGTAGGTGGAGGGGCTTGAGTAACCACGATGATCCGAGGAGCAATGCCGGCGGGAGTCCCGCAATTGACTCCCGGCAGGGACACCCATGCCGGTAAGGTGAGCGGTGAAAAACTAAGGACAGCTCAAGCTCAGGAACCACACCACACGTGGTATGGCTACGGGAACTGGCGCACCCGAGGGTAATCCGAGCCACGAGTGAGCTGTGCCACTTATTCGTTTAACACCGTAATAACGGTCCACACCTCAACGACCTCTGCGGAAAAGAAAAAAGGGGAATGTCGTGCGGGAACTGTGACCGGGAGGCTTGCCTTAACTGACTGGCCTACGAGGAGAAAACCGCTATAAAAGAACCGACAGCGAAGTCGCTAAAACCTGCGGACACCGGGCCACCTCCGCAAGTATATAGCCTTGCCTCCGGGATGGGCGTTACTCGGGGGTTGACCGAACATCGACCCGACTCGTGGGACGAATAATGGAGAAACTAAACAAAGCAGATGAGAACAGACCTTCTACAGTAACTCTGAAAGTGGTGAATACTAAACCAAAAAACGATACAGCATTCCTGGGAGAGAATCAGATCAAAGAGCAAAAAAAAGCTGCTGGCTCAGAAAATAAAGAGACCGATCCCTTCAGGAGACGTGACAGCATTGCCAGGTCCCCACCAAGGGAATCGGCAGACCGAAACATGACCATGGCAACGGACAAGGTAAAAGCAACGGGAGGGAAAACCTCAGCGGAAGGAACTCAATCTAAACTTATGATAGACAGGATACAGGTAATTAGTAAATTGCAGAGGAGCAACTCAGTCGGGGAGGAGAGTAGAAAGCGTAAGGTGCATGATATTTCCCTCGGGAGTACGGACCTAGAGCCGTACAAAAGAAAGGAGAACCCACTGGCCTTCGCTTTAACTGAGGCCCTAAACGTGATTACGCAGCTTACAAAGAGGTTAGAGAAAATGATGGAAGAAAACCCGAATACTAAAAGGGAAATAAAAGAACTGGCAAACAGGCTGAAAAGGTCAGTGGACCTCATTAATAGAGACTCCATAAGACAATGACTGGAGGACAACAAGTGGGAGGGAGTCGAAAAACAAATGTTTGACGCAGACATGCAAACAGATACCTGCCCTGGAAGCAAGGCAAACTCAGAGGATGCCACGACGCAAACCGTCCCTACAGGGAAGTGGCATAAGGAGGAGGAAACGAGAAAAAAGACAGAGGCAATAATTAAGGCAACCAAGGAAACCACAGATTATGCGGAGTGGCTGGAGACTGCTAATCAGGACTGGCCGGAGGAAGCTTTCCTACAAACCAAGCTAGAGGAAGGAACTCCCAATTGGGGTGGAGACGAGGAAGATATTCTACTAATAGTAGATGCCGATGACAAGGGAGAAAAGGGAATACTGAGAAGAGCGAGGGAATCCTGTCCAATTGCCAGGGAGATACTCAGTACTCAGCTAACGGCAGGGAAAATAGTATATGGAGCTTCTAGT
This sequence comes from Rutpela maculata, assembly GCA_936432065.2. Classification (NCBI taxonomy): domain Eukaryota; kingdom Metazoa; phylum Arthropoda; class Insecta; order Coleoptera; family Cerambycidae; genus Rutpela; species Rutpela maculata. The sequence goes on along the minus strand of OW386286.2, from coordinate 150,715,155 downwards.
ACACGACTAGAAGTTAGCAGGAATGGGACCCAGAAGGAAGGTAAACGGTATATCTTTTTGCTACCTCGCAACTCTACGGGGGATATGCAGGATACTCGAGAAACGTATCAAATGCTACAGGAATGTGCACAAATCGTAATAGAGCTGGAAAGGAAAAAGCTGTGCATCATAGCACAAGAAGGAGTAGACAGAGTATTGTTAAGGAAGATAACTGAATTCGTCTTCAAAGGCCAGGATAGGGAGATAAGAGTGCTATTTCCCTCAGGAAGGATGCCAAAAAAGAAAAATGATGCGGAGACCCTGGGAAAATATGGCAACCACTCCAAATGAGGGTAGTTCAGGAACGGACACGATCCAACAACGGGCTCGTACCGGTGGAAGAAGGAGAGGAGGAAGGGAAGTTCTCTTCCTCAAAGAAGAGGGAGTCTCGTACAAGGACCTTCTCAAGAAGATTAAAAAGGTTGATATAAAGACTATAGGAGTAGAGTTAGCAAGTCTCAGAAAGACTAAAAAGGATGGATGCTTATAGAAGTCGTGGGGGGCAGAGGAGCATCGGACCCATTGAAGGAAGCTATTGCTAAAATCGGAAAAATTGATTTGAGTGCTAAAAAGGACGATACGGTCATAACAATAATGGACCAGGACGCTGCGACCACCGACGAGGATGTCAGACATGTTATAGCGATGGAGGCAGGCGTCAGAGACGGGAATATCTCAATAGAAAGGATGAGAGCGGCCTTCTGAGAGAGCCTGGTGGCCACTGTTAGACTCCCGCGGAAGGCTGCAGAGGTTGTGCTGGGGATGGCTTCGATGCCGGGTCCGCGAAACGTCAGAGGTCGAAATATGCCACAGATGCTGGAAGGTGGGGCATATGAGATTTAACTGCAGAGGGGTGGACGGGAGGAAAACCCGGCGCATTCGCCAGATTAAGGCAAGCAAACCTTAGTAGATGCCGGGTCGCTCAAGATCTTGTCAGGGCTACAGGTAAACGAGAAGGGGAAGACATCCTAATAATAAGTGCACCTACTAAGAAGATGATGAAAAACAGGCCTGAGTGGTTCGTCGACGAAAACATAAACGCCGCGGTGGGGATCCTAAACTCCAGGCTTAGCATATATGGAACTGGTCGAGGAAAAGGGTACGTCTGGGTGAAACTGAAGGAAGTGGTTCTCTTCAGCTGTTACTTTTCACCCAACGCTGGTATAGCGGAACTGGAAAATTCCCTGAATGAGCTCGGTGAGAGTGAGTAGGAACAGAGAAAGAGAGGTGATAGTAGCCGCTGACCTCAATGGCAGCTCCCCAGAATGGGGAATGGACCGCATAAATGGGAGGGGAAGAATAATCAGCGAGTGGATAGCCAGCGGAGACCCGCAAATACTGAACGGGGGAGCAGCTTATACGTTCGTAAGGGGGACCACCGGCTCCATCCCGGACATTACTCTAGGCTCGGAAGGGGCAGCCAGGAGAACCAGTGGGTGCAAAGTCTTAACAGAGGAGACATTAAGCGACCACCTCTATATTACCTATGAAAATGGGACAGAACCGCGCCACCCAGGTGGTAAAAGGCAGAGGGTGGAAGCTTGGTAGGCTGAACAAGGATACCTTCAAAAGAAGTCTGGCTGGCTCCTTCCGAGGAGGCATGGTTGAAACGGAGGAGGCCCTCACCGATGCGGTTAATAGAGCTTGCAACAAGTCAATGCCCAGGAAGGGAAGCAGAAATACCAGGAGGGAGGTCTATTGGTGGACGGAGGAGATCGCAGCCCTCAGAACGGAATGTATCGCGATTCGTCGGCAGAGTATAAGGCAGAATAGGAGAGCAGGACTTGGGGAGAACCCATCTCTCCAGGAGTACCGGAACGCCAGGAAAAACCTTAGAGAGGCAATTAAAAGATCAAAGAGAGAGAGAAGTGGAGGGAATTATGCGACACTGTGGATGGAGATGTCTGGGGAGATGGCTACAAGATAGCGACTCGACAGATCAGAAATCCCCCACCTGCCTTTCCGGCAGAGAAAGTGGTGGAAGTCGTGGCTGCCCTATTTCCAGAAAGGAATATAGTCAGACGGAGGGCGGTAGAAGTGGATGTGGTCCCCCACTCACGGAGGAGGAGCTGGGGGCAGCATGTGCCAGACTTAAAAGTGGAAAGGCTTCAGGTTTAGGCGAGAGTCCGCCTGAAATAGTCAAGCTAGTTGCGGAAGAATACCCAGGAGACATCTTAAGAGTAATGAATCGTGCCCTGGAGAGTGGGGATTTCCCGAGCAGATGGAGGAAGGCCAGAGTCGTCCTGATCCGGAAAGGGAACAAGCCGCCGGAGGACCCGTCATCTCACCGACCGCTATGTTTACTTGACGCGATGGGCAAGCTCTTCGAGTATCTGATACTGGGGAGATTAGAGAATTAGATAGCCGAGAAGGGTGGCTTATCTGAAAGCCAGTTCGGTTTTCGGAAAGTAGCCATTAGACTACTACTACATTAGACTACTAAAGGAGACGGCAGAGGAAACCCTAGCCTAGTGCTGTTGTGATCCCTGATGTCAAAAACGCGTTTAACACAGCGGGATGGGAGATGATTGTCAGGAAGATGCAGAGCTTGGGGGTAGCTCCGTACCTCGTCAAGGTGATGATGAGCTATTTCCAAGACAGGATGATCGGATTCGAATCAGAGGGAGAGAAAACCTGGAAAAGAATCACGTGTGGGGTTCCACAAGGGTCGGTGCTCGGCCCGACCTTGTGGAATGTGATGTTTGACGATATATTTCGATTACCTTGGGAGGAGGGTGTAAAGGTCATCGGGTATGCCGACGACTTAGCCATAACGGTGACTGGAAGGTGGACTGTCCAAATAATGGAAGCAGCCAACGAGGCCATCAGAAATATTAAGAGGTGGCTAGAAAGAATGCAGCTCGAGCTAGCTGCCGGGAAAACGGAGCTCCTGGTTATCACGAGGAAAAGAAATATTCCACCCATGAAAGCTAGGGTGGGCCAGGTGGAGATATCTTCAGGGAACCACCTGAAATACCTAGGGGTGTGACTGGACTCCAAGCTGAGCTTCGGTGTCCATGCCACAAAGATGGCCGAGAAGGCGAGAAAAGCAGCTACAGCAATTGGGAGGCTTATGGCCAATACGCACGGACCAATAGCGAGCAAGAGGAGTCTGCTGTGCAGTGTCGTGCACTCTATCCTCTTGTATGCAGCCCCGGTCTGGGAAAGTGCGATGAAGGTGGATAGGGCGAGAGGGAGGATGGCTAGGATCCAGCGATGTGCCGCACTAAAGGTATGCAGTGCATATAAAACGATTTCGTATGAGGCAGCGTTGGTAGTGGCGGGGATCCCTCCTTTGGATCTGATGGCCAAAGAACGGCTGGAAATATTTGAAGGAGCCGGGAGGGCAGAGGCCAGGGGCAGGCTGTTTGAAAGATGGCAGACGCGGTGGGACACTGTAGACAAGGGAAGGTGGACGAGACGCCTCATCCCGAACATCAGAGCGTGTATGGAACGGAGGCATGGTGAGGTAGGCTATTACGTCACCCAAGCCCTGAGCGGACATGGATGCTTCATGGAGTACTTATATGATATTGGCAAGACTGACGGCAGAGAGTGCGCATACTGTGGAGAGGTCGATGACGTGGAGCACACCGTGTTCGCATGCAACATATGGAGAGAAGAGAGACGAGACGGTGGGGCATCGTTATTATCTCCAGAAGATATGGTAGGGAGGATGCTAGAAACGGAAGAGAACTGGAGAATGGGGGAGGAGGCAATAACCCGCATTATCAAAAAGAAGGAAGAGGAGGAAAGAGAGATGTGGTCGAACCCATGGAGAAATGCCAATTAACACCGACAATCTTAAATGACCTGTAGGTCCGCTGAAAAGCGAAAGCAGTCCCAAGCCAACAGGAAACACTGAAGAGATGGAGGGGTTTTAGCTGGTTGGAGTCCAGCACTACCCGTTCGCGATAGACTCTAAGCGACGGGTGCCCATGATGATTTCCCCTCTCACGAAAAAAAAAAGGGGGTCAATACGGCAGATTAGATCACATTCAACAGTAAAACGCATCATTTGGTAAATAACAAAGTTTATTAAACATGATAAAATAGACAAGAACAATAAAACGGTCAAGTATCCAATATACTCATAAGGAGTTAATCGTAAATAAAACGAACTTAAGATATGTCATTTAACAACATGCCAAGCTACGAGAACTAGGAACCAGGCGGGGGGAAGAGTTAACTACCTACTAAACTAGTGTTAAACGGAATGTTGCGGTACTACTAGGTTCTGTAATAATAGAATTCCGAAACTTTGTGGCTGACTACTATCAGTGGTAAGCAAGCGGCTTACAGAGCGGTAGATGTAAATACGTTAGAGCAGTAGAACAGCAAGCGTTAAAACAGACAGTGTTCGAATACCAAGCGATAGAAAGCAATTATTTACAGTAATAATCATGCGTAAGGCAACAGTCATAGTGTAAGCTAAAGAAATTGGCAAAACTAAATGAAACAGATAAATAAAACGATTATCGGTGTACGTATCTTTTGGATTACTTCCCGGTACGTCAAAGACAAAGAAAATCCAGAGAACATACGGCTTCGGTTCGGCTTGTAAAATAAATAATTATTAATTTGTCAAGCCCTTTAAAGTCACTTACTACTGGATGTTTGTTGAGCACACGGTTGAATCGGTCGGCGGTCGGAACAGTAATGCTTTTCTACAATTCAGTCTAGAGAGTTGCCTGTGAAATTAATTCGGTTTAGTGAGGAAGCAAACACACAACGGAGTGCGTGTTGACGCTGCCAATCAAGTAATGTTTTGTCAGAGTTATTACGAAAAATGCTAACTATCAAAATATTAAGATACTTAATTTTTACGGAATTTTTAGATTTTGCAAGTCTTCGGACTATAACAAATGTTCACAAATTCTTGTAAGTAGCAGATTTTATTTTAATTCGTAGAAATACGACAAAATTAAAATAAAATAAATGGAAAACCGGTTTCTACCAATCCGGTAGAATGACATATATTATTTTAATTCGTTAAATAGGAAAAACGTTCCTTTTTCCAGGTACGGGCCTAAGAAAATTTTTTGAACATAGTCGTCTGGGCAAAATCTTGAGAATACAGCAGACTCTTTTCAGAGCACAATTACTTTAATAATTTATATTTACTTTACATTAGCAGTTCGGAAATCGACAATCAGAGTTTGATACATTTAATCGGAATTATTTTAAATTATCACTTTATACATTTATTAGAGTAGAATAGTTTTATCTTTCAAATGTAAAAACTCTGATAAAAACGGCGGCTATGTTGGGTGCTCCCAACTATTTGTACTGCGTGGTTACCTCGGTTGACGGTCGGAACGGAATGATTTTTAAATGTAATTTCAGACAATGAATATTTGCTTTTAGTCGACCAGCGCCGTTAGTGTCTATGTTGATTGATTGATTGATTGATTGATTTACCAGCGTGCGGTAGGCATTGCTGCCACTCCTAAGTTATGCAGCTGGGCCTGCTACGTCCACGCTGGGTTGGACTAAGGTCACGCTTGTTGCCAGCAGCGAGAGGCACATGGCGCATGGTAAAGGAATGTGGGATGGGAGGTGTAGGTATTCGTGAGATGCGTTACCGCATTGTGTCGTGAGGGAGCGTTTAAACTCCCTTTTTTTCTATTTTTGGTTCTGGACTTCTGCCTATTCTGGGTCTTCTGTATGTTGCCGCGTTGTGTCGCTGCTGTTTGTGCTACTATTTTTGTACTTCTGTTTCTACAAGTCTTCTTCTTCTTCTGAGGCTTCTGATTCCTCCGGTTCTGATTCTGGTAGAGTATATATCGCTCCGATTTCTTTGTGGAAATCATTTTTCCCCTCACTTTTCTTTCCCAGTATGTTTGGTCCTTTCCCAGTTTGTTCGGGATCCTCTCGATTGTTGTTTTCCACGTGTAACATCGTCTCCCAATTTTTAGTTTGCTGCTGTCCAGCGTTAGTGCTTTCTTCAGTAGGTGTGTTGGTTCCCTTCTTTGGACGTGTCCCCAGTACTTCATTGCGTACATTTCTATCCTTTTTGTGATTGTCTTCCCTTCTAGTAGTGTTGATGTTTTATGTCGCTGTTTTTATCCTGTTGTTTTTCTGAGTAATTGGATGATGTCTCTTTCAGCTCTTCTCAAACTTCTTCTGTTGGCTTTTGTTGTTGCCGCGTTTTTAACTCCATATGTCATTGTTGGCAGTATGATGGCTATGTACAGCCGTTTGGTCAGGCCCCATAGATGTTTGTTTTTCTCAATGAACGGTATAATTGCTCTTGTGACTCTGTATGCTGTTTTTATTCTCTCCTTTATTGTTTGTCTCCTTTTTAGTTGGTTCGTCAGATATGTTCCTAGGTATTTCAGTTTGTTCGTTGTTCTTAGGGAGTAGTCACCTATTTTGTATTCTTCTCCACTGATCCGACTCTCTTTTGTTGATGGGTCTCGCTCCATTATTAGACTTTTCTTGAAATTTATTTTCAGCCCAGATGTGTCCAGATGCGGTTTCATGTTTTCTAGGAATTTGAGAATTTGTTGCTCTTCTTCTGCGATGATTAGGAGGTCATCGGCGTAAGCTAATACGATTGGGGTTCTCAGTGTTTCCGTGTCTTCGTTAAAATTTGGTGTTTCCCTTATTGTGTTTTGTATCGCCTGGTCTAGGACCGTGGTGAATAGTCGGGGGGATAGGGGGCATCCTTGTTTGACTCCTCTGTTCTTTTGTCTAGTTTTCGTCATTTGTCCGAACCATTGTATGGCAGTTGTTTCATGAAGGCAGGCCTTTGTTATTTTGTTTATTAGATAGTGCAGCACTCCTTTGTTATACAGGGTGTTGACTATGACTTCGTGACTGATGGTATCGAATGCTTTTTGGAGATCTATAGCGGCTATGTGCAGTTTTGTCCCTTCTCTCCATTTTTCTTCCAGTATTCTTCTGGTAGTTTACATGTGGTCGTCCGTTGATCTGCCTTTGATGAATGCTCTCTGGTAATCTGGCGGTCTTCCAATGTACTTCCCTAGTTGCTCGAGTAGGAATTGTGCGTGGTATTTGTATCCTATGCTGCAGAGTGTCATTCTTCTGTAGTCTTCTATGGTCTGTGGCGACTTGGTTTTTGGGAGGGGTATTTGTATAGTCTTGGTCAATTCCGTAGGTGTGCTTTCTGTCCATACTCTGGTAATGATTTCTAGGGTTTGCTCCTTTAGCTTTTCCGTGCCGTAGTGTATTAACTCGTTGTTTATTTTATCTACTCCAGGTGCGGTGTTTCTTCTAGCTCTGGCTATTATTTCTAGCAGTTGGTCTTTTGACGGTGGCTTGTCCAAGGGCCAGTGGTCTATTTCCTTTATTAGTTTTGTTCGTTCTTTAGTTGCTTCCCCTTCTTCCTCTAGCTTCTTGGTCCAATGTTGCATTGGTATGTATCTTCTCCTGTGGGTACTGTTGTTTCTTCTATATTTTTTCAGACATCTGAAGGTTTGGTTTAGTCGTTGTCCTGTTGGAAGTGTTTCTATGTTTTCGAAGAATGATCTGCATTTTTCCTCGTCGTGGTTTTTCTCCGCCTCTCTTTTTTCCTTCAGTGCTTCTTTTAGTTTTTCTTTTATATTCCCAGTCGGCTGTTGTTCACCTGTGGCCTTCATCTTTTTTAGCTGTTCGTACTTGTTATTTTTTCTTTTCTTGTCGGGCTCATAGGTGATCTGTCCCTATTTAGCGTTTTTCTTACTGCAATTTTTATTTTTGCGCCCATTGATGTCTAGTCTAATTCTTCTCCTATCAGTTGATTTTCTATTTCTTCACCGTATTTCTTCCGAAAGTCTTCGTGCTGTAGTAGAAAAATGTTCCAAGTACTGTGTGGTGTTTTCTTGTTTCCTTGACTTCTTTTTCCTTCTTTTATTTCCAATTTTCCATATAGGATTTTGTGGTCTGTATTGATTTCTGCTGCCCTTTTTGCTTTAACGTTCTTGATTCTTTCTCTTTTCTCTCTGCTTACCAGGATATGATATACTTGTGAGATTGATCTTCCATTGCTCCAGGTGTCAATGCAGGTATGGCTCTTGGCCCATGTGCTTCTTATTGTTAGGTCAAACATTTGTGCTAGATTTTTCAGCGCGTTTCCGTTTTCATTTGACCATGTGTGAAGTAACGTTTTTCCTATGATGATATTATGATGGGCATTTTTCTTTTTTCGTTTCTTCTGGTTTCTTGAGTTAGCTGCCTGAATACCCTTCCTGCTCTCTTGTCTGAAGGTACGTGGACTCCTATCATGCAGATGTTGTCCTTTCCATTTTGTATGATTGCCGTGCCCATGCAACTCCTCTGCTAGTCTTTTCGTGACCACCCCCACCCGCTTAGTTGCCATTTGTAATTTTGTGTGATTGCTGTTCCGTCTAGCATGTGTGTTTCTTGTATACATGTGATGTCGATGTTTTCTGCTTGCAAGGCCTCGTCGATTTTTTCCCTTTTAGCTCTTTGTATGCATCCTCTGACGTTCCATGTTGCCAATTATCTGGTGCTTCCTGAATGTGTCCCTCTTCCGTTCTTTGCGATATTTGGTACATGTTGATATTCGTCGTTTCCTCCCATTCTCGGCGGGGCGTTATAGCTATGCTTGGGGGGGGGGGTGTTTTTTCTAATCGTTCTAATTCGTTTCTTTTCTTCGTAGTGATTATGCTGTCGGAGTGATTTCTGTTGTTTTCCTGCTTCCTGTACACAATCTCAATTGGCATGTTGTCTTGTTGGTTGTTGGGGTGAAAAGTTATGATTTCGCCCTCCTCTTGGTGTATTATTATTGTCCTCCTCTTCAAGTTTGCTGTTGCTGCTATCGTCTCCTGCCCACCCCAGAAACCATCTTTTCTCAGGTCTCCGATGAACGCCTCTATCTTTTCTTTGTTGATGCTCTGTTGATTGTAACGGGGTTCCAGTTCGTTGATGGATGCTAGCATGAACGGGGTGAAATAATCTATGTTGTTTTGTATATAGTCCGCTGGCGTTGGTGTGTGCCGGGGTTGTCATATTTTCTCCTACTAACTGATGGCTTATTGCTCCATATAGACATTTCCCGTCGCCGTCGATTTTTGTACCAGTAATTGATGTGTCTTCATTCTTACGTTCTGTAGGGAATACATTGTTTTTTTTTTGTGTTTTCTGGAGAGTTGTTATTTATTGCTTACTTTTGCTTATTCTTACGGACCTAAACTATTTAATAAAATAAAATTCCTTAGTCTTACCAGAGCCATACCAGACGTGAAGTGTAAACAGTCAGTATGTTTTTAAAGCATGCATGAGAATTTTCTAGATTTTAATGGCTCTGAAACCAAGCCAATGGGCAACAACTTTATCCAAAATTTTGGTTATTTTTAAATTAATTTAATTTGGCGCGATGTACTGTTACTCTGATGGTACGCCCCTGGGGTTTAGTCATATGTAGCTGGAAGAGAAATTATTTATTGACTTATCTAATTTATTGCCCGATCTGTTTGTGAAATTCTTTAAGTTGTCTACAAGTACCTAAGATGTGACTAATTTATAAGTGGTAATTGGGAACTTAGATTGTGATTTATGGCTTCCTTTATGGTCCGTCTTTTCGTCGAATACTCAATCTTTGTCAGCTTTTTCCACTGCACAACACTGAAGGATTTAATCACGTATTAATTAATTATGGACACTTATCACTTAATTGTTATGTTGACACCACCATCACCCCCCTATGCAAAATTTTTCACTCAATAACTAAAGTAATTCTGACCTATTTAGGCCAGATTATTACCGGTTTTTTTCCGATTTAGTGGCCGTTTGTAAAGAGTGTCTATTCCCCGTAAGGTCTCTAGACGGACCAGTGTCTATGTTTGTAATTATTTGCTAATATTTCAGGTAACCTTCTCACAGCCGGGTTTATTATATTTTTCTACGTAAAGTAGAATCCAAAATCGCGGTTAAACTATTTTAATCTATGAGAAATTTATAATCGCAGTTCGCAATACATTCGAGTTTCCCTATTGCACCGATGTTGGCGGTAACATAGATATGAATGGTTTGACGGACTTACAACTGAAATATTTATCGTGGGCACGGTTTTATCCTGAATACAAAGATTGAAACAAGATTTAAACGTGACGAAAATTGAAAGTTGTTAAGAATTCGTTCCCTAATACAATGATTTCTTCTCTACGAGTGACATTTACGATTTCAGAAATATGCCGATAAAATAATATACTCTTCGTTGTCGTATTTGCGAAAAGAATTAATTTGACCAATGAAATACGGATAGCACATAAAAAAATAAAAGAACTTGAGAAATGTACACTTTTGGTTTTAACAACGATTACAAAATTTAATTACATCCTAGATGTGCTTTGCGGACGTATTTATTAGTAACTTCTATGTATCAAAATTATGGTAGGTAGGTAATTCTATTTTTACTTCCCTCGCTAACCGAAGGAAAGTACTGTAATCGTGAAGAAATTACCCTCCGAAATTTCTCCGGATTTTTACGTTTCAAAATATGTAGATTACGAAAATTAAAGCCATTTAATTCCGTCAATCTGCCTGTCTGTCTGTCGGTCTTGTGTTTGTTTGTTGGCGTATATCTACAAAATCAGTTGACACAAAAAAACAATATTTGGTAGGTAGTTGACGCTACTGTCAACGAAGAACTGGAAATACTGGGTTTATGGAATTTTAATAATGTATTTGAATTCGTCAACCCCAAGAACCCATAACACGATATGCCACTTCGGTAGTGGGGGTGGATAAAGTGAAAAATATTCTTGAGACCTTTGGTTCTTGTACATACACTAAATCATAATTTTGTTTTTTTCCACCCCCGTTAATAATGCGGTGGGGTGGCTTATTCCAAAAAATTTTTGAGACCTTATCTTATCTTATATATACTAAATACCAATTTTGTGGACTCCTACTTGCTTGATTTACCTATTTACCATCATTTACCTCAATTTACCCCTCAACCCTCAATTCAACGGGATAAAATCAAAATATAATCTAGTTCCAGATTTCGTTAAAATACACGTGTACCAAATATTTCAAGTCAATATCTTAAACGGTTACAGAGTAATCTTGTGCACAAGAAAGAGGTAATCCACTGCGCATCCATTTTACTCGAGAAACTGCGCATCAATAGTACCCGAGAAGAGCCACTGCACATCGATAATATTTGAGAAACCTACTGCGCATCCATACTACTCGAGGTAACCCAATTCGCCTCCATTTTACTCGAAGAAACACCCTGCACATCCATTTTACTCGAAGAAACCCACTGCGCATCCACACTATTTGAGGTAATCTATTGCGCATCAATTATACTCGAAGAAAGCCACTGTGCATTAGGGTGGTCCATCTTTTTCGAAATCGAAATTTTTTATTTCTCACCCCTGCAAATGGTTCCATTTGAAGAAAAAACAGTCCCCTCAAAATATTATCGAGGCAAATTGAAGGCAAGGGGTGCCGCAGAATGCATTATTATGCAATAATAAAAGTAAATGGAATTATTTACATTCTTTGGTTGATGCATTGTTTTTTTTTTTTTTAATCAGCAACATTTATCTTTAGAATGACTAATCAAGTCATACAAATATCAAAGACATTATCTGTTGTGACTATGACATGTGTCATACTACTGTAAATTCGTAGTCTGAGAAAACTAGACTAGAAGTTTTTGAAATAAAACTCTCGTTTTATCTTTGTGTATTTTATTATGAAACGCTTTTTTCATACATAGTACCAAATATTATCCTAAATCTACAAGACATATAGTAATAAAAACAATATTTTTTGCACTAGGCCAAAGCATGCGACAGGGTTTCTTTTTTTACATTTGGAAACTGTGATTTATAATCATTTACAACTGTTTTTGGTCTTCATTTTTTGTTAAAATGTCATTATAGTCAGTAATAAGTTTGATTCCTCTCTCAGCGGCATCATTTACAACTTTAATTTTGTTTACAATATTGAAACATCGGGTATAACTTTCATTTTCCCTCCATGTTGGATCATTTTCCAAAAATTCCATAGACAAACCTAATTTTTGAAAAAACTGTTTAGTGTTCTCGCATATGAAGTCCTGAATTTCCTTGTTTTCAACGTCAGTAATGTTACTAATCATAAGTCGTTTAATACCCTCTTAATTTGGTGCTTTCCTATTCAAAGCTTGAAAGCTTTGACCATTTCTTTTTTAGTGGTAACTGAAATATCGTCATCAAAGAAAGATAAGCCAACATTTACTGAATTAAGGTACCACAAATGGTTCACTATTTTCCTACTTGCGGCTTGAGATATTTCTTTGTCAATATTTTGATAATTAATGAGTTCTGTACAAAAGTCTAAGTCATGAAGCGGTGCTTTACTAGCAAATGACGCTGTAAACCAGGCCTTTACATAAACCTTTACAATAAAGAGACATATATCTTCAATACCTATTTTTCTTTTTTAGTTAGTTGGAACTGATTTTGGAAAAAAAATATTTTTAGACAGTAAATGGCTTGGCCATCCAACGTGCATGATGAAATGCCCCTGGTTGATAGAATGTCGTGTGAGTGGGCTCTTCTGATTTATAATCATTTACAACTTGGAGTAAAAACTGTTTTTGGTCTTCATTTTTTGTTAAAATGTCATTATAGTCAGTAATAAGTTTGATTCCTCTCTCAGCGGCTTCATTTACAACTTTAATTTTGTTTACAATATTGAAACATCGGGTATAACTTTCATTTTCCCTCCATGTTGTTGGATCATTTTCCAAAAATTCCATAGACAAACCTAATTTTTGAAAAAACTGTTTAGTGTTCTCGCATATGAAGTCCTGAATTTCCTTGTTTTCAACGTCAGTAATGTTACTAATCACAAGTCGTTTATTACCCTCTTGATTTGGTGCTTTCCTATTCAAAGCTTTAACCATTTCTCTTTTAGTGGTAACTGAAATATCGTCATCAAAGAAAGATAAGCCAACATTTACTGAATTAAGGTACCACAAATGGTTCACTATTTTCCTACTTGAGATATTTCTTTGTCAATATTTTGATAATTAATGAGTTCTTTACAAAAGTCTAAGTCATGAAGCGGTGCTTTATTAGCAAATGACGCTGTAAACCAGGCCTTTACATAAACCTTTACAATAAAGAGACATATATCTTCAATACCTATTTTTTTCTTTTTTAGTTAGTTGGAACTGATCTTGGAAAAAAAATATTTTTAGACAGTAAATTGCTTTGGCCATCCAACGTGCATGATGAAATGCCCCTGGTTGATAGAATGTCGTGTGAGTGGGCTCTTCTTCAACAAAAAGTTTAGAAAGCATTAAAAATTCTTTATAATCATCACGAGGCTGTTGCAAAGTTAAAGCTGCATTTAGAAACTTTACAATTTCGGCTTTAACTGGTTGTAAAATGTGTTTAATTTTTGATACCTGAAATCCAGTTTTTAGTTTATTTTGATCTATTTTAGGCCAAAATTCCCTAAAACGTTTAAATAGTGGCACATTTGGACCAGATGAAGAAGGCATTTTTGTGTCAAACACACTTCTCAAAACCACTTCAAAAATATGATGTCTACAAGGAAAATATAGAATATCTATTTCTAATTTTTGTCGCAATACTGTGGCTGCCCCCTTTATATAACCCATATTTGATGCTGTTGTATCACAGCACTAAGCTATTACCTTTTCGTCCAAATTCCATTCACAAAGCACATCATAAACTGCTTCAGTCTGTTCTCTTCCAGTTAAATTGGGCAAAGCTGGTACTCCAAGTAGTTGTTCAATATCTCCACTAGTAACTAAGATAGCAAGTATATCGATATTTCCCATTCCAGTGAGAGAAGGTAAAAGTTTTCCGTCCCAATGGATGAGTGGGGCTGGCAATTCAGAATTACCAAAGGCAGTTTTTAATATTTCAGCTCTTTCTTCGCGGATGCGTTTTCTAGAGCGCTGAAGTGTGGTTCTGCTGATGGACACAGATGTGGTGTCATGTCCTAGTGCTTCTGCTACTGCTGTCAAAATATGGACTCCATACCTGTCGCTTATTTTGCAAGCATCAAATGCAGCGGTTATTTTGTTTTTGGTTATGTTCCATACAATCTCCTCTTTTTTGGCTGTGACGGGCCAGGCTGGTCTTGTAACAACTCTTCTTGGGCTTCGATGATGGACAGGTGACTGTTTCCTCTAATCTAGCTTTTTCTTGTTGACTTCGTTGCATTCGTTCGGATAATTTCTGTAATTTCTCCTCAGCTGATTTTTCTTGAGAAGCAAGTTGGTAATCAATACCATGCATAAATCCAGGACGTCCCTTTTTTCTTTGGTTAATTAAAAACTGCTTATCTTCATCTATTTTCATCAACTCCAATGCATTTGCATGAGAAATGTCAAAAAGTTCGTCCAATTTTTCAACGAAATTTTTTTCTTTACTCCCGCACTGGCTCTTTTAGCCGATTTTTGTAAGTTCCTCCAGTCTGCATAAAGTTTATCTAGTTGTTTAACACAATGAAAATTCTGACGTGTCGGAATGCGAGCTTTATCCCAAAAAAACTGACATATTATTGTTAATTTAGCACTTTCATGTACACTTAGCTTCACTTCACGAATGTTATAAAAGAGCACTTGTAATACTTGTCTATTAGACGGCAATTTATTGCCAATGATTTGTGACGAATAGTGTCTAACTAAGTAAATGAAAGTATCCTTTCGTAAGGATCTAACATCAGTCATCGTTAAATGTTTTTTCAAAAAGGAACGTATGCTAGAACTTATAATGTCACCACTGTAAAACACAATTGCAAACTGACATAAAAACCTACCGTAGGTGCATTATATTTCCAAACTTCCAAAACAAATAATTTCTAGGAAATAATTACACCAATAAAACATTATGAGAAAAGAGGTAGATATTTGTATTTTAAGTAAAATTTAAGTGTATTACCGTAATAAAATCTTATCTACAAATTTCTACCTGAATGCGGCACGGGTTACCGTAATAAAAACTTATCTACAAATTTCTACCTGGATGCGGCACGGGTTACCGTTCACCGAATTATCTGAAACTTTGACATAAATTATTCCTAGTATAATAGTATATTTTCGTGGGGTGAGACTTAAAAAATACGCAAAAAAAATTCACCCCCTATAGAGATGGCCCACCCTACTGTGCATCCATACTACTCGAGGTAACCCACTGCTCATCCATACTACTTGGGGTAACCTACTGCGTATCAATAATACTCGAGGTAACCTACTGCGCATCAATTAATAATACTCGAAGAAACCTGCCCATTAATTAGTACACGAGGAAACCCACTGAGGCAGACACGCTGACGTTCGTGTGTTCATGGAACTCGAATTACCATGAAATCTATAGGGTGTTTACAAACCTTAAAATTCTACACCTAGATTTTCTATCCAAGTCTCTCACAACGAAAAAATCTTGATACTATATTTGCATTCCACTATTAGTGTAGGAGCATATGTAGAAAAATTATCATCCGTGGCGGGATTAATAAAGGGGAGGTGGGGGTTGCGTTTTTTATAAAAAATTATCCATACACGAATAATTTCTATGGTGCCACTTCGTGGTGTGTGGCGTATAGCATTAATGGCGTCAACAAGATGGCCGCCATTGAGATTTATAAAATTGACATTATCTCAGTTATTTATTAGCGCGATTCTCTTTTGTGATAGCCCATATTAAAGATAATTAAAATGTATATAAAATAGGTAATTCCAGTGTTTTTTCTTAAGTAAACAATGTTTAAAATATTTGGATAAATATGGTTATGGAACGCAATAACTGTAACTTTTTTTATATTATTAGGAAATATAACAAATCAATATTGCTAAGAAATCATGGTTCGTGAATGTCGAACCATGATTTCGACATTCGAAATCGTGGTTCGTGACAGTCATGTTAGAATTACATGTCGACGTTTCACCTATGATTGCAAAGTACATCTTCAGTGAACTTTATTTCAGGAACTTTGAACACTGAATAAAAGAAATTTTACACGATATTTTCATTAAATATTAAGTATATTGTCTACATAAAAAATATTTTATTTTGTTTAAAAGTAAAATGATCCATCAGATGGCGATATTAGTATTAAAAATAAACTTTTAAAATCCAATTTGTTATAAATAAATTATAATAAACGTTTCAAAATGATATTAATACACTTTTTTTACGATCCAAAGTTGTAGTAGTTTATTTTTATTATATTTGATAGTTGCTATTGTAACTTGGTAATTTATTATTTTAAAGTTGTCTTCAAACAATTTTTTCGTGAACTCTAAAGTTTTCTTTATACCGACTGCTAGTAGAGAAATCGTTTTCCATTTAACTTCTGACTTAGTTGTTTGCTATCGAACTTAGTTGCAGCTCACCGTAAAATAAATTACAACTTTGATATCTATACAATCGTGTGTTCCATCACCGAAAAGGTAATTTAATTTCTATTTAATTCATTTTTCATTCATATCCATTTATAGTACACGCAAATTAGATTAAAAAACAGTGAATAGAAGAAATAATTTATAAAGTAATAATATTTGAGATGCGTACTCTAGATAGGGTTAGAAATAGATACCCGAAAAGTTCCCCTCATTTAGGGCAAAAAACCAGCTTTAAAAAGCTGGTTTTTCACTTTTATCATACTACTTTTTGCGGAGACCGAGACGGTAATATGGTAGTATAGATGTAAATGGAATTTCTGGAAGTGTCGAATATGGTACTGAGAACTCCCTGACTTAATATTGGGCTCATCTAGAAATCAGTGATAGCATCACAATGGGTTGGATTTCACCATCATCATCATCCCTCACTTGGATTCACTACTTTAATCCACTGAGAATACAAGAAAGTGTCGCAAATAAAATCTTTATCTAATGTTTTTTTATATACCTCGTCTTTTATACTTTAACACTTTTAGAATTCTTTAAAGAATCAAATTGCAAACGTTTTTTTTTTAATTATTTCAATTTTCAACTTTATCTATGTTTTCACGAACAATCAGTACTTTCAATTATTATTTAGGTGTAGATTATCTGCGTAACGTCTAATTGAAAACAAATATATGAAACGATCTGTAAAGACTTTGTGATCACAATTTCTACGAAACGTTTACATTTAAATAATTAATTATGACTTTTAAAACACTATATTGTCGGTTCATGTTTAAGTATTTTAAATAATATCTACGTAACATATTATCGTCCATTCGTTTTCCCTATTGTACATAAATTTGTTTAATGTTAAGGCCTCAGTTTAGTGGTTTTCTAACAAAAACACATCCAGTTTTATTGGTTTATAATAAAGTCAATTTTATAATTACTTTGTCCACTTATTTCAGGTATTTTGATACAAACTATACAAACCATTTAGATAATACCTACTGAATTAATTAATTAACCTTTTTGTAAAAAAAAGTTGAATATCTTTTAGAAATATTTGCAAGTATTAATCTAACCTTGATTTTTGCTAAATTTGGATTATTAATTTACACCTTTTTATAGTCAACAATTTATACTTTCTTTATAATTTGATTAGTTTATCTTTCTTGTAATCAAACTCCACTCTTAGCGTAAATTTCGAATATAGAAAGATTGGCACCCCGCCTCTCTAGGAAAATTATCATTATATAAGTCAAATTAACATTTCTTTAAGATAAATTATAAAAACATCTGTCATTTATTAACTACAATCTACCAAACACGTAAGACCATTCGGAAAGTGTTTTCTAACCCATGACTCGTCTGCCGAGTCTCTGAGCTGCTGGTGTAATAATTCGTTTCCTCTAAATAATATAAAGTTCAGTGTGAATCTCGAACACATTACAAAAAAATTAATAATTATTGTACAGCGAAGGAAGCAAGTTACAAGATATAAGGACGGCCTTAGGCTATACCCGGAAGGATCACAGCAAGGAAAAATTCAGACATGAATAATTTACCTTAAACATATACAGTGTGTTTCACTTCTCGTGAAGACATCCCTGTATCTTTTTTATTTGTGGCCGAATTCATTTCAAATGTTCATCAGCCATTCAATTCCATAAGATGACTTTATTCAACACATAAATTCTGTCTAAATCTAAAACGCCGGCCTACTGCGATAAAAAGAAAATGGCAATTTTCGAGAAACCATAGTAGGCTTAGATAGACAAAAATTTTGTTAATGAAAGTTGTTCAGAATCACTTGATATGCCCCCCTGTAAAACTTTGTTAAAATTGCAATATTTTCAAAAAAAATTTTTTTTTTTCACTTCTCTGTATCTTCTTTATTTGTGGCCGAATTCATTTCAAATTTTTATCAGCCATACAACTCCATAAGACGACTTTAGTCAACATATAAATGCCGTCTAGATCTAAAACGCCGGTCTACTGCGATAAAAAGTGACAGGTGAATAAAATTAAATTTTAAATATGACAGTTGACGGCTGTCAATTTGACATCTGACAAAAAATATTATTGGTATTATTTTTATGGAAAATGTTTTTGACATCCGTTTTTTTTTACTTGTTTATTATATTCGGCCCCTTTCTACTAACCCACCCTCAAATGTAATACACTTCTCAATCCGTTCTCTGTTATTTATTACAACTCTTCGCAATTCTTGAGCTGTAACTTCTAAACACGCTTGTCTTATCCTCTCACAAAGCTGCTCTACATTTTGAGGTCTGGTCATGTATACTATGTTTTTAATGTGACCTCAAAAAGGTGATCTGGGTGGCCAATGTATTAGGGGGCTATTTCGTCCTATCCATCTTTGGAGAAAATGTTCATTCATCCATGCTCTTACTACTACGGAATTGTGGATAGATGCTCCGTCTAGTTGACCATACAATTGTTCCAAAGGAAAATCAACTATTTTAATCCAAAGATCATTATTTAAAAATTCTGGCAAATATAACGCATTTATATTTTGAAAAAAGAAAGACGGCCCTATTATTGTTTCGTTAAAAATTCCTCACCACACATTTACCTTCTGGGAATATTTCCTTTTACAATTTATTATCCAATCAGGATTTTCTACTGCCCAGAACCTAGAGTATTGTGATGATACTACCCCGTTGGTGGAGAAAGTTGCCTCATCCGTGAAAATTACTTTCTTCGAGAAGTCTCTATTGTTTAAATAATTACCTTGGATCCATAAACAATATTCTAGTCTTCTCTCTTCATCACCTTCCTTCAAGGTATCTAAAAATTTTGGTTTAAACGGTTGTAGCTTATGGCGTTTTAAACATCTCTAAATTTTTGATGCCGACAAATTAAGGTCACGAGCCTTATTTCGAAGACTGGTAGTGGGATTGGCGTTAAACGCCGCTAAGATAACATGATCATCTCCGTGCCTTCGATTAAGATGTACGCTCGGTTTAAGCACATTACTAGTTGTATTGAACAAGTGGCATATTCTTGCCACTGTACCATGGTGTATTGGTTGTCTTAGAGGATGTTTTAAATTAAATTTTTCTGCTGCTTCTCTTGAAGACCATAAATTTTCACCGTCTATCTTTATTATTTCAATTTTTCCATCAGTAGTTAAAAGTATTCTAACCATTATGAGCAATGATATGAAATAAGGAAACTGTAGTATGAATTAAATTATTAAAACAAGAAAAGCTAACAAACTCCACAGAAAATATCACTTTTGTCATGAAAGCAATGACGAAATAAATAAAACAATACATATTGACAGTTAATTTCATGGCACTCTTAACATTTAAAACAATAAAACCATGTTTCTAAATTTCTGAGCCGATAAGGAGGAAGGATATGATGGAGAGTTACTCCTCAAGAACAGCGATAAAAAAAGGAAAGATATAAAATTCAACTTGATATGTAAAAATAAAAAGTGGCTCTTTCAGCGTCTTATTGAATGCTGATTTTTGTTCACAACTTTCATTTGTTGGAAAAAGTTCTCTTTATGTGTTAGACAAAATCGTCTTATGGAGTTGTATGGCTGATAAAAATTGGAAATTAATTCGGCCACCATAATAAAAAAAGATATGCCCCCTTGTGAGAGAAGTGAAACAGAATTTTTTTTTAACTATTCCGATTTTCACAAAATTTTACAAGGGGGCATATCAAGTGATTCTGAACAATTTTCATTAACAAAATTTTTGTCTATCTCTAAGCCTACTATGATTTCTTGAAAATTGACATTTTCTTTTTATCGCAATAGGCCGGCGTTTTAGATTTAGACGGCATTTATGTGTTGAATAAAGTCGTCTTATACAGTTGCATGGCTGATAAAAATTTGAAATGAATTCGGCCACAAATAAAAAAGATACAGTGTTGTTATAGCAAAAGCTATAATAAAATAAAATTTTTGTTGGAATATACGTATATTTAAATGGTTTTTCTCTTCATATTTAATATTTGATTGCATGTATATATAAATATATTTTGTTTCTGTTGTTTTCTTGTTTTTGTTTTTCCTTCTCCCAGAAACTCCTGTCTTCCGTAGTAATAAGATAAGGCGAGTGAGTGAGTCGCTGTATACACCTCTTCGTTAAAAAAGAGAACAGTCAATCAATCAACGAGTCGATCGCAAAACGCACTTTTTTAATCGGGGTAGGCAAAGTCTCACATCTGTCAACTAACACAAAAGCTGGTTTAACCCTAATCAATATTGACAGTTGACTTTGTTTCCTTTATTAAAGGTGAATAACTTACCTGTACGTGATAAAACTTTAAAAGGTCATTCATATAAAGGAGAAAAAGAATGTTTAAACTGTTCCTTGCGCACAAAAATAAAATCACAAGAGGATAGGTCTTAACTAACAAAAATTTTGTAATTGACATGAGAAATTGGAGGAACAAATTTTAAATTATTAAAATAAATGTGTAATTTGTCAATAAAATAATGGAGAATTATACGATTCAACGAAAAATTTGCCATGTAAACGAAGGGTTTGACCATATATAAGTTCAGTAGGTGAACATTGCAGATCTTCCTTTGGAGTTGTCCTAAATGCCAATAAAATGATGGGTAGTTCATCCGTCCAATGCGATGTATTGGCTCTAATCAACAAGGAAGTTTTAAGTGAACGATGAAATCTTTCTATTAAAGAATTGGATTGTGGGTGATATGCAGTTGTACGTATTCTATGAAAGCCTAAGAACTTTGCAAATACATTAAATAATTTTGATTCGAATTGTACACCTTGATCGATTGTCACGGTCAAGGGAACACCGAATCGACAAACAAAATTTTGAAATAAAGTACGCGCAACTGTTTCTGCTGTCTTATAGTGAAGGGGATATGCTTCCGGCCATCTAGTGAATCGTTCAATCACCGTAAGAATGTAAGAGTTATCTTTGGATGGAGGTAATGGTCCTACCAAATCTATCTGGATGTGATCGAATCTGCTTTTTGGGATGGTGAAGCTACCTAGAGGACTTCTCGTATGTCGGTTGACTTTGACAGCTCGACAGTTAATGCACGATTTTGACCATAAATTGCAATCTGTACTCATTTTCGGCCAAAAATAATTATTAGAAATCAACAGTCTCGTGGCTTTAATTCCAAGATATGTTGTGAAAAATATCGAATATCGTTCGTCTGTAAACAAGTGGAACAAAAGGTCGAACTTTTGTACGAGAAACATCACACCAAATAAATTCATTTGAATCAGGAATTTGTATTTTTTTAAAATGAAATTGGTTTTAGTAAGTGATGATTCGACAATAAATAGTTGAGATTTGAATCTTTCTCCTGAGCTTCGCTAAGTAACTTTAGGTCAAAATTAAGGAAAGGAGAATTTTTAGCTTGAGGGGGTAAAATATTTTGTTTCAAAGAAAATGTGTCATATATACGTGACAAGGTATCAGCTATGACGTTATGTTTCCCTTTGAAAATATGTTGTATTTACAAGAAAATTGAGCTATGTATTCTTAATGACGTATTTGACGGGGAGATCTGTCTGTTTTTGTGAATAAAGCGTTGATTAAAGGTTTGTGATCTGTGAAACTAATAAATTTTCGACCTTCGAGTATAAATTTAAAATGTATATATAATTGCAGTATATAATGCTAAAAGTTCTTTGTCAAATATCGAATATCTGATTTGAGTTATGGTTAACTTACGGGAAAAGAATGCTAATGGAGCGAGTATTTCGTTGTTATCTCTTTGTTCCAAAACTGCACCCATAGCAAGGTTAGAACAATCAACTATGAGTGATAAGATAGTATCATCGTTACTACAAAGTTGGGGCAGAACTACTGCATTACTAATAGCATTTTTGGCTTTCGAAAATCCATCTAAACATTCATTAGGCCAACTATTTATCTTTGTAATTTTATCATGAGATAAACTGTTACAAAGAGAATATAGAGGAAATAAAATTTCAGCAAAATGAGGTATAAAACGGTGATAAAAGTTTACCATACCTAGGAAACGTTGAAGTTGTTTGAGAGTTGTCGGTAAAGGAAAGTTATGAATGATTTAGATTATCTCAGTTGATGGTAAAATACCTGATAAAGAGATGTGATGACCTAAAAAGATTAAATTGTCAACTCCTAAGATACATTTGGATGGCTTAATGTTTATTCCGTATGTATCTTTTAAAAAAAATTTCCAAATGTTCCAAATGTTGTACATCTGATTGACTTGCGATCAAAATAACATCCAAATAGATGAAAACGAAAGGCAAATTGATAAGCATTTCGTTCATAAAACGTTGGAAGGGTTGACCGGCACTACGTAAGCCGAAAGGCATTTGTGAAAATTCGAATAAATCGAAAGGAGTAGTAATCGCTATCTTATAAATGTCATTTTCAGCGATGATACGCTCGTACCAAATCAATTTTGGAGAAAATAGTGCAGCCATGCAACTGAGAGTTAAAATCGTGAATATGAGGTAACGGATATCTGTCTGGGATAGTAATTGTATTTAATTGTCGATAATCTCCACATGGACGCCAGTCATTTTGTTCTTTTTTGGCTGCCATGTGAAGTGGTGAAGAAACTGGAGAAGATGATGGTTTACAGATCCTCAATTTAACCATGTTGTTAATTTCTTTCTGGTCTATTTTAAATTTAAAATTGTTAATCTACGAGGTCGTGAAAAAGGTAAATGACCTTCAGTGACTATATGATGTACTACAGAATGTTTAACAGGTAAATTGTAATTTGGTGAACTAATTAAATTAGGAAACTTTAAAAGTAATTTGTTATATTTATTCATTAAAGGAAATAATTTAAGTGTGTCTAATTTATAATTGTCTAAAGAACTATTTTTAATAAAACAATTAATTGACAAATTAGTCTTACTGTCAAATATTCGAGCTCCTTTAAGATCGACAACTAAACCAAAATGAGACAAGAAGTCCGCTCCAATGATCGGAACGTCAATGTCCGCAATATTGAAAACGAAAGGAAATAATCTGCGTAAGTTGATTGACTTTTAACAATTTCTCTCTGTATGTATAAATAGTTGAGCCGTTAGCTGCGGTTAATATTGTATCAAGATTCTTTTTTAAATCTGTGAAAACATTACGTGGCACTACAGACAAATCGGCTCCGGTATCGATGAGGAAGCGCAAGTTGTTAGATCTGTCATAAACAAAAAGGCGACGTTTACTGTTAGAAATGTCAAAGTCAGACGTCATAAAATTATCAAATTCTAGTCATGAGTGATGATTATCAAACTGTTTACAACTTTTGTTAAATTTGCACCATTCACCGCCACAACGATAAGCTTTGGCACCATAAAGTTGATGGTAGTAACAAATAGTATTATTAGTACGATCAACTTTATTGGGGATATTATTACGGCTGGAAGAACGATTACCATTAGAAAAACGAGTTTGTTGCAGAAAGAAGTAGAAGGTTGAGGCTCGAGAGATTGATTAGGTTGATTAGGTAACTTAGATTCTAAAGAGTGTAGTCGAGAATTAAAAAGTTCTTGTCTTTGTAAGACTTGATTAATTGAATCGTGGAAAGTAATTGAAAAATGTTTGATAGTAGTAACTATATCTGATAACGGGGTTGATTCAGAGAGTCAACAAGATTATTAGAAAATGATGCAACCATCGAATTTTGTCAAGACTCCCATATCCGATCTGCAATTTCGAGAATCTCTTTGGTATCTGTTTTGCCTGAAGCTGTAATAGCAATATAAACAGTCTGAGGCAAACGTCTTTTCCATAATCAACAAATCTTGACTAACCATGCTGAAACTTCCAACAACATTCAACATAGATCTATAGAAATCTGAAGGTCTCAGATCACCAATCTGAGAACCTGAGAGCAAGTCATTAAGACGTTTCTCTTCGCTCGATGTCAGACGTGAAATTGAAATGATTAGTGAGGAAAATAACGCCTTACACCCCAAAGAGGAAACACGAAGCAGCTACGGACACGTGTTTCGGAATTATTCTTCCTCATCAGCATAGCGTAGCAACAAAAAGGATAGGAATAATAATTGAATGAAAGTACAGTACACAGTACTCTTATTTGTGCATTGATATCTGGATCGGTCTATTTAAGACCTTCACCCACAGTCGGCACATAGAACGCTATATGAACTGCCCTATTTAAACCTGGCGAGTCAAATAAAATAGGAAGGAATTAATAGGGTCAAGGGGCCGAGCGTAGAGGCGACTTCAATGTAAATATCAGTCGATATTCCGTTGAAGCAACGTCGAGCGCGGTTAGTACTTGGAAAATATCTTGGGAAATACAGCGCTCTCGTCCCACCTTCTAGAAGTTTGTATATCAGTGTATACTCGGAAGTAATTTCAGACGAGGATTACGTAGTGGACATACCATCCTTCGGAGGGGATGTAAAGCAGGCGGTCGCTTGTCTATTAAATGTTAGGCAAGTAAAAGATCCCTACTCTTCTTAAGGGAAAAGGTTCGGCAAAATTTCCAGGTTGGGGGTAGCTCGTCTCCTGGCGTCGGTGGCAGGCCCTGGTAGCGGAAATAGGCCGACGTTAAATAGTTAAAAAAAAAAGGGTCAAAAACAAATAGTGAGGAAAATAACGCCTTACACCCCAAAGAGGAAACACAAAGCAGCTACGGACACGTGTTTCGGAATTATTGTTCCTCATCAGCGTAGCGTAGGAACAAAAAGGATCTGGAAAGGACAGACAGGAACAATAATTGAAGGTTGAAAGCACAGTATACAGTACTCTTATTCGTACATTCATATCTGGATCGGTCTATTTAAGACCTTCACCGATAGTCGACACAAAGATGTAGACTTCCCTATTTCAACCTGGCGAATCAAATAAAATAGGAAGGAATTAATAAGGTCAAAAACAAATAGTGAGGAAAATAACGCCTTTGGGATGTAAGGTGTTATTTTCCTCACTATTTGTTTTTGACCTTATTAATTCCTTCCTATTTTATTTGATTCGCCAGGTTGAAATAGGGAAGTCTACATCTTTGTGTCGACTATCGGTGAAGGTCTTAAATAGACCGATCCAGATATGAATGTACGAATAAGAGTACTGTATACTGCGCTTTCAACCTTCAATTATTGTTCCTGTCTGTCCTTTCCAGATCCTTTTTGTTCCTACGCTACGCTGATGAGGAACAATAATTCCGAAACACGTGTCCGTAGCTGCTTTGTGTTTCCTCTTTGGGGTGTAAGGCGTTATTTTCCTCACTATTTGTTTTTGACCCTTTTTTTTTTTAACTATTTAACGTCGGCCTATTTCCGCTACCAGGGCCTGCCACCGACGCCAGGAGACGAGCTACCCCCAACCTGGAAATTTTGCCGAACCTTTTCCCTTAAGAAGTGTAGGGATCTTTTACTTGCCTAACATTTAATAGACAAGCGACCGCCTGCTTTACATCCCCTCCGAAGGATGGTATGTCCACTACGTAATCCTCGTCTGAAATTACTTCCGAGTATACACTGATATACAAACTTCTAGAAGGTGGGACGAGAGCGCTGTATTTAACAAGATATTTTCCAAGTACTAACCACGCTCGACGTTGCTTCAACGGAATATCGACTGATATTTACATTGAAGTCGCCTCTACGCTCGGCCCCTTGACCCTATTAATTCCTTCCTATTTTATTTGACTCGCCAGGTTTAAATAGGGCAGTTCATATAGCGTTCTATGTGCCGACTGTGGGTGAAGGTCTTAAATAGACCGATCCAGATATCAATGCACAAATAAGAGTACTGTGTACTGTACTTTCATTCAATTATTATTCCTATCCTTTTTGTTGCTACGCTATGCTGATGAGGAAGAATAATTCCGAAACACGTGTCCGTAGCTGCTTCGTGTTTCCTCTTTGGGGTGTAAGGCGTTATTTTCCTCACTAATCATTTCAATTTCACGTCTGACATCGAGCGAAGAGAAACGTCTTAATGACTTGCTCTCAGGTTCTCAGATTGGTGATCTGAGACCTTCAGATTTCTATAGATCTATGTTGAATGTTGTTGGAAGTTTCAGCATGGTTAGTCAAGATTTGTTGATTATGGAAAAGACGTTTGCCTCAGACTGTTTATATTGCTATTACAGCTTCAGGCAAAACAGATACCAAAGAGATTCTCGAAATTGCAGATCGGATATGGGAGTCTTGACAAAATTCGATGGTTGCATCATTTTCTAATAATCTTGTTGACTCTCTCAATCAACCCCGTTATCAGATATAGTTACTACTATCAAACATTTTTCAATTACTTTCCACGATTCAATTAATCAAGTCTTACAAAGACAAGAACTTTTTAATTCTCGACTACACTCTTTAGAATCTAAGTTACCTAATCAACCTAATCAATCTCTCGAGCCTCAACCTTCTACTTCTTTCTGCAACAAACTCGTTTTTCTAATGGTAATCGTTCTTCCAGCCGTAATAATATCCCCAATAAAGTTGATCGTACTAATAATACTATTTGTTACTACCATCAACTTTATGGTGCCAAAGCTTATCGTTGTGGCGGTGAATGGTGCAAATTTAACAAAAGTTGTAAACAGTTTGATAATCATCACTCATGACTAGAATTTGATAATTTTATGACGTCTGACTTTGACATTTCTAACAGTAAACGTCGCCTTTTTGTTTATGACAGATCTAACAACTTGCGCTTCCTCATCGATACCGGAGCCGATTTGTCTGTAGTGCCACGTAATGTTTTCACAGATTTAAAAAAGAATCTTGATACAATATTAACCGCAGCTAACGGCTCAACTATTTATACATACAGAGAGAAATTGTTAAAAGTCAATCAACTTACGCAGATTATTTCCTTTCGTTTTCAATATTGCGGACATTGACGTTCCGATCATTGGAGCGGACTTCTTGTCTCATTTTGGTTTAGTTGTCGATCTTAAAGGAGCTCGAATATTTGACAGTAAGACTAATTTGTCAATTAATTGTTTTATTAAAAATAGTTCTTTAGACAATTATAAATTAGACACACTTAAATTATTTCCTTTAATGAATAAATATAACAAATTACTTTTAAAGTTTCCTAATTTAATTAGTTCACCAAATTACAATTTACCTGTTAAACATTCTGTAGTACATCATATAGTCACTGAAGGTCATTTACCTTTTTCACGACCTCGTAGATTAACAATTTTAAATTTAAAATAGACCAGAAAGAAATTAACAACATGGTTAAATTGAGGATCTGTAAACCATCATCTTCTCCAGTTTCTTCACCACTTCACATGGCAGCCAAAAAAGAACAAAATGACTGGCGTCCTTGTGGAGATTATCGACAATTAAATACAATTACTATCCCAGACAGATATCCGTTACCTCATATTCACGATTTTAACTCTCAGTTGCATGGCTGCACTATTTTCTCCAAAATTGATTTGGTACGAGCGTATCATCGCTGAAAATGACATTTATAAGATAGCGATTACTACTCCTTTCGATTTATTCGAATTTTCACAAATGCCTTTCGGCTTACGTAGTGCCGGTCAACCCTTCCAACGTTTTATGAACGAAATGCTTATCAATTTGCCTTTCGTTTTCATCTATTTGGATGATATTTTGATCGCAAGTCAATCAGATGTACAACATTTGGAACATTTGGAATTTTTTTTTAAAAGATACATACGGAACATTAAGCCATCCAAATGTATCTTAGGAGTTGACAATTTAATCTTTTTAGGTCATCACATCTCTTTATCAGGTATTTTACCATCAACTGAGATAATCTAAATCATTCATAACTTTCCTTTACCGACAACTCTCAAACAACTTCAACGTTTCCGTAAAATGATTTTTAAATGAATGTATAAATCTGTTTCAGGAGGATTAGCTATTACATCGTATATATTATCTATCACATCTAATGAATGTACTTCTTTTTGTCATTGACAATTCTCGCGACCGAAAACTGCGATTCTATTTGGATAAACCAAATTTCAGGTTTTGATTTCCAAAACGGGGATAGCTTGATAGATGTGACACAGTGGCTTTGAGAGAGATTTAAAGGTTCAATTGAAAGATCGTCTGAAGGTTGCGTTGGCATAATTGGTTGATTGATGATTGGCCGATTGACCGATTGACTGTTCTCTCTAATAACAAGGAAAATGCAAAATAACTCACTTACCAGTAAATGGCAGCAATTGGAAAGTGATAAATTTTTCAACTTCAATGGGGATAAGGGACGAAATTTGATAAATTAGAGGACCATCAATCCAAAAGAAAAAATTGATCAGCAAATCCTCTGCGTATTCTTCTTTATGTTCTTATTTATATTCTTCTTTATATTAAAATCATCTGGACTCAATTTATAGTAGTATTATAATGGTTCTAAATCTGGGGATGCTGATGTGTGCCAATTTATAGCAACCAAATTATAAAATTTATAAGTATTTATATTACAAAAGTTTTAAGCATTTCTTTTTGCTTTCTAACTTCTTTCAATCGGTTTGGAAAGTTCCAAGTATTCTCGGAGTTGGTTTATGGGTTATTACGTGTGGATAGTCTTTATCATTAGAATTAAGGTTATTGTTTTATTTAATTTAAGTGACTTAACTTCTTGTGTTAAATTACTTCCACATCCAGTGGAAGTATAGTAATGACAAAAAAATTTTAAAAAAATTTTTATTGTTCAAATAGGCTTAGAATGTCATGAAACGTCGAGATTTCAAGTTTGAGCGAAAAAAAAATTTCTGTCTGTCGGTCTGTCGGTCTGTCGGTCTGTCGGTCTGTCGGTCTGTCGGTCTGTCGGTCGGTCTGTCGGTCTGTAACTTTTTTTGTGCGCACGTTTACTCTGGAACCGTTTGAGATATTGACTTGAAATTTGGTACACATATGTACTTTAACGAGATCTAGAACTAGATTATATTTTCATCTTGTTCCGTCGAAGGGTTGGGGGGTAAATTGGGGTAAATTTGGAGTAAATAGGTAAATCAAGCAGGTAAGAGTTCATAAAATTGATATTTAGTATAGACAAGAGAAGCTAAGGTCTCAAAAAAAATTTTGGCATTAGCCACCCCCATTACCACCCCCACCCCATTATTAAAGGGGATTAAATAAAATGTGATTTAGCGTGAGTACAAGAACCAGAAACCTCAAAATATTTTTTTACTTTATCCACCCCCCACTCCCAGCCCCTGTCACCCCCCACTATCGATGTGGGGTATCGTTTTATGGGTTTTTGGGGTAGAGGATTTCAAATATTACATTATTAAAGTTCCATAAACAATTATTTCCAGATACAAAATTCGTTGTGTGACTTGGATAGAAAATCCGGATGTGGAAGTAGTGATTCCTTGGGCAGCGGTTTTTTAATGAGTTCTTCTTTTTTGAAATACTGCTTATATCTATCTGCTTGGGTTTCTTAAATTAGCTTTATAATTTCTTCACAGCGAGCTTCGAGTATAGAAATGATTTTGTCTAATTCATCAACTAATTTCATCAATTAATTTGATTACGTCGGGATAGGAGATTACGCGCTCATCGGGGTCACAAATTTATAGCAAAAGCTATAATAAAATAAAATTTTTGTTGGAATATACGTATATTTAAATGGTTTTTAACATATTTAATATTTGATTGCATGTATATATAAATATATTTTGTTTGTTGTTGTTTTCTTGTTTTTGTTTTTCCGTCTCCCAGAAACTCCTGTCTTCCGTAGTAATAAGATAAGGCAAGTGAGTGAGTGAGTCGCTATAGGTGTCTTCACGAGAAGTGAAATAAAATTTTTTTTGCAAATATTCCGATTTTCACAAAATTTTACAGGGAGGCATATCAAGTGATTCTGAACAACTTTCATTAACAAAATTTTTATCTATCTCTAAGCCTACTATGATCTCTCGAAAACTGGCATTTTATTTTTATCGCAGTTGGCCGGCGTTTTAGATTTAGAAGGCATTTATGTATTGAATAAAGTCATCTTATGGAGTTGCATGGCTGATAAAAATTTGAAATGAATCCGGCCACAAATAAAAAAGATAGATACAGAGGTGTCTTCACGAGAAGTGAAACACACTGTATATAGTATACTTAAAATTATATTTCATTTTCTGTATCATTTTATTTACTTCTCTCTCAGATCCTGATACTCTGAAAAATAACTGTTTCAACTTTGAGCTTGCTTCAATTCCTCTTCATCTCTTCGATGAGAAAGGGTTAATGAGAAAAACCAAGAATTCGTCTCTGTATATTATTTTTAATGCTGTGTGAGATAGGTCAATAGATTTTGCTGATTGCCAGTTCATTGTTGATGGCGGCAATTTGAGTCATCGAGTAGTATGGCCAAAGCAGAAATCACCGGAAATTATTTTCAATGAGAACACACCACTGACTGAAACGCAAAATAAAATGATAAACAATCTCACAAATAAAGACCGGTTTATTTCGCCATTGGTGGAGAGATTTAAAAACGAGGGAATCAAAACAATTACTGCTGTAGACGACATTGACGTACTCATAGTTCAAACCGCCTTAAATGAATTTCATGAAAATGATACGGTGGTCCTCGTCGGACAAGATATTGATCTTCTCGCATTGGTTATCGCTCGCGCACCTGAAGATGAAGATATCCGTTTCTTAAGAGAGGCTCAGGGAAAAATAGAAAATAAAGCGTACAGTTCTCGTGACTTGCAGTCCTCAGAAGTTTTAAAAAGCTGAAAGAAGACAGTTTTGTTTGTCCACACGTTCAGATGCGATACCACTTCAGCTTTCTTTGGTAAAGGAAAATTGCGAACAGTGGAATGCGTCAATAAAAGAAAAGATTTCGAAGACGTTGTCCGTATGTTCAACAACCGTAGCTCAACGAAACAAGAAATTACAAGTACCGGAGAGCAATTCACGCTTGCATTATACAAAGCCCCAAAAAAGAGACATCTTTGAATCGTCAAAGGTTCATTATTTTCAATAAGTTGGTCGGTCAATCTACTACTGCCGGTATTCTACCAACACTGCCACCGACATCTGAGGCATTACGTCAACATTCTTACAGTGTATTTCTCCAAATTCAATCTTGTCGAGGAGAAAACTTGGAACCAACGGATTGGGGTTGGAAGAAAGTAGGCAACATCTTAGCACCCATTTATAAAATCGAGTTACCAGCACCAATTTCCACCCTACAACTAATAGCATGCAGTTGCAAAAAGGGTTGCGGAAAACGATACAGCTGTATTAAGGCTGGATTGCGCTGCTCAATAATGTGCTCTAATTGCCATGGGCAAGGATGTAAATCCAAATTTGATGAAGAGTTCGTAGATGAATACCCCCTTAATGAGTAAAATTGGATAGAATTTTAGTGGAATAGGTCTACAGGGGAAACCACTTAAAAAACGCACCGAGAGCCCTACCTCGAGAGTGGTGTGGAAACGAGCTCAAATTAAAAGAAACAGCTTTGTGGAAAAAAAGGGAAAATAAATAAAAATCACTTGCATCAAAGTCCGCTATACATGCAACTTATAAAGAGAATTCCGCTCTATAAATTTCGGTTTTAAGATATCCGCTGTAACATTTCAAATAGGATCGATTTTTACCTATGCGCTCCAAACTTCGGAGGCTGTTAGCGCAAAATATGAGTGGATGAGCTACAAGGTTAATAAGACATTTTGTATGCAGAATTTAACGACAAATTTTTTATTGCCTAGACTTTTTCTCTTCCGACGAACGATTTACAAGACAAAAGTGAAAAATCAGCTTTAGGTGTTTTTTTGTGAAAAAATGGACGTTCCACCTCCAAGTGGGGGAGGGGAATTTTTCGGGTGTCTATTTTTAACTCTATCTAGTGCGCATCTCAAATATTACTACTTTATAAATTATTTCTTATAAAATGTTTAATTTGCGTGGATTATTAATTCATCTCTAACTTTTAACTTTTATACTGGTAGAGCTTTACATCCACGTCTATTGGTGTTAATAATTTTTTTAATATTTTATTTATGGATTCACTTCGAACCAATTTTAATTAATTTAAATTTTAATTAAGCTTAATTAAATTTAAAACATTGAAATTTAAAGTTTAAGATCTAAAGCTTAACATTTTGAAATTGGGCTGCTTATTCCAAATATCACATCAAAAATATTTATTTCACTTCTCCATTTTTCGCAAATTGTCATTTCATCCCTAAATTCGGGGTTAAATGGCTACTAAATCTACTAGATCGACACGCACTGAAATGAAACTTCTGAATCGTTTAAAATGACTCTTGTCACATACTTCCAACGTTCTATCGTAGCACAGGAATGATGGTGGTGTACTTTCCCCCCAAAAAAAAACTATTACTACCCTTTGTTCTGATTTTTCCATAATACGCTTGTGAGGGCTTGACAAATCGAGGTTATTACAAGGAATATTGATAAGTTGAGTATCTTTTGACCAGGAGATGCTAAAACAAAGTGGGGGAGGGGGGGGAACACCCTCTCGGGAAGGGCTAAAGAACGGTTTCCTCCTTCTGGAGGGCGAGTAACACGATAATTGCAATCCTTTCCCACACTCTAAATGAGAAAAAAACTACACCTTGTTCTGATTTTTTCGTACTACGCTTACCCCCTCCCTGAATAACAAAACAGTCCGAAAATACTGCGAAAGGGCTGAAGAATGATTTCCTGTGGTTTTCGAGGGCGGGTGGCACGAAAATTGCAATACTTCCCCTCACTTTTCTGGAACTGCCCTTAAATGAAAAAACTACCTCTTGTTTTGATTTTTCCGTATTACGGTTGTGAGGGCTTTTCAGATCAGGGTTATTACAGGGAATATTGATAAGTCGAACATCTTTTAACCAGAAAACGTCAAAACACACCCAGGGTTGTAACCACTCCCTCCCTGAATGACAAAACATTCGGAAAATACTGTGAAAGGGCTGAAGAACGGTTCCTCCCATTATCGTGGCGAGGAACACAATCGTTTCAATATTCTCCCCACCCTTATGAAACTATCCTGGAAGAAAACTACCCATTGTTCTGATTTATCCATACTACGCTTGTGATGGCTTGACAGATCGGGATATTACAGGGAATATTGGAATATCCAGGGGTAGCAATACGTGAGCTGTAGCAGATTGGTACTTTGCAGAAAAGGTTTTGTGCGCTATTCGAAAATCAGTGCGAATAAGATTTGAAACGCCCGTAAACTGACAGGTACAGTGTTAGATATAGGAAGAGAGCTCAATTGACATTATTAAATTTGCAAATTCCCATTTCTTCAAATGCATTAGTTCAAATTTCCACAGGGTAAATTTGCAGATTTAAGACAACAAATCAAGGCCTAGATTTTCTTAGTTTAAAATTTAGTATAAGAGTTTATTGATCACTGGTTTTACTTTCTTGTCAAAAATAAAATTGTTATTATTTAATTGTTGGTTCCTATAATCAAATCAAAGCCACTGGTTAGCCGAAGTGACCTGCACTGGGACTAGTATCTACATTTGTAGCTCATGCTCAAATTAAATATGTAATTGATTATAAAAGGTAGTGTACTGTAATAGTGGCGCCTTTTAAAAATAAATTTCTATTACAGTCATTCACACACACCTTTTAAATAATAAATATTACGTCAATATATATATATATATATATTTATATATATATATATATATATATATATATATATATATATATATATATATATATATATATATATATATATATATATATATATATATATATATATATATATATATATATATATATATATATATATATATATATATATATATATATATATATATATATATATATATAAAGCTTTGATCGGCATTGACATCTCCTATATTTTTTTATTCTTTTTTGGGTCTAGTGATTCCACGCAGGTAGCTATAGTTGCCTCCGTGGTTGTGTTAGTTGTCGCTCTGGAAATCCAGGGTCTTCTAACTCTTGCCGCAAATGTGCGACTGGCAGTTGGCCTTTTTTAAGTTCCATTTGGCTTTAGGAAAGATAATATTTTTGATTTCATATTGACGTGAAAAATTAAGGACTATGGGAAAATGATCGGAGCCAAGCGTGTCTTGGCAAGTGTTCCAAGTTATATTATTTGAAATGTCAGCGGAACAAAATATTATATCAACAACAGATTTGTCCTGTAAGGGGTGCCGGAGACGAGTGGCATTTCCATTGTTCAAAGTTATGAGGCTAAGGTCGTCGATGACATTTATTAGTTGACAGCCCACGTTATCGTTTTTGGAAGATCCCCAGAATGTGTTATGTGCATTAAAATCACCTCCTATTATGCAGGGGGGTGCTACTTGACCAAAAATATGTTCCCAGTCGTGTATGTGAGTGTTCGTGTTAGGAGGTCTGTATATGGACAAAAAACTATATTTTGTTTTGTTAATAGTGATATCTGTGCCGCAAACGCAGATTTCATCATTGAAATTGTTGACAAGAGGTATCTCTTTGAAATTAAGGTTTTTGTTAATAAGAATCGCTACACCAGCTTTCCCGTCGCATCTGTCCTTACGAACAATATTATAGCCATGAAAATTAATAATTGTACCCGGTTTGAACCAAGTTTCACTGATTAAGGCAATATCAATTTTCATATCATTTAAAAATTTGCTCAGACTATTTTTATTGGATACAGCGGAACGGGCGTTCCACTGCATTATATTTATTTTTTCATTTTTTGGAGTGAATTTTATTTTGTAATACCTCCCTCCAAGGCTGAATTCAATGTTTGTCTTATAATGTCCATATTAATTTTTCTAATATCATCAATTGTATTTAAATTACCCAAAAAATCACATATAACCTTAGTCAAGCAATCGACTATTATATTTTTATCTTTATCAATATGCAGTGAGGAATTGTTGGGGGTAGTTGGATTATTGGAAGAGGAAGAGTAGGAAGACGAAGAGGATCCTCTAAAATTAAATGGGGCATTTGGGCCTGATACAGTTTGGAAGTTGAATGGGGCAATGGAAGACGAGGGAGAAGCAGGATTTATTTTCTCTTTTTTGAGTTATTTAGAAGGAAGGAAGGACATTAGAAGAATTATTTGTACTGTTACATGGCTGGGAGAATGTAACACGGTTTTTATTATTTCTAGAAAAAGCTTTTTTTCGTATTTGTTGAGATGAGGAGAAAATATTATATGAAGTAGTGGGTTCTTGGTTCGGTAGTTTGGGGAAATTACAATCATAATCTGAAAGGTCAGCCAGTATATAAAATTTATTATGCGATGTGAAGGTGGCAAAAGAATTCTGACAGTATTGATTGGATTCAGCAAAAGTTGTATTGTTATCAATCATAATTTTCTTGATAGTTTTTTGTTTTTTAAAAGTGGGGCACTTACTGTCATTTGATTTATGTCCATTGACTTTGCAATACAAACAGTAGATGTCTTTATCAAGACATTCGTGTTTGTCGGTTTTGGGTTTGGCGCAATTAATGCAAAGAGGATTAGAACTACGGCACTGTTTAGAAGTATGTCCGTATTTTAAGCAATTAAAGCATTGTGTAACCCTACCATAAAAAGTTTCAACAGGGAAAATTACACTATTGATAACAATTTCGTTAGGAAGAACATTTCCTTGAAAAGTAATGATTACGGTTTGTTTTGGGATCAAAGTAGATTCATTATTTATTATTGTTTTCCTTTGCATTCTTTGGACATCCAGTATATTGGTAGGAGAAACTATATTGTCCTTTAAATATTCATTGTCAAAAACCTTTTCTTTCCAATAAGTGATTGGGTATGAAAGCGCGTAGGTTTTCAGATTCAAGGTGTTTATTTTTGACTAATAAGTTAGCATCAATAATGCTTTTGAGCTGTACCTTAATTCTGTTTCTTCCAGCACTTTTAATAGACAGTATGTTTTTAACAGAGAGTTTTTTATGAAGTATATGACCGACTACTAATGGGTGTAGACGGCCTATATTATCACAGTTTGTTTTTTCAATAAAAACAAAAATATTATCAGAAATATAATACTTATCGGCATCCAGGCAAAAAAGTTTAACTGGTTTGTTTTTCTGGGGGTCCGGTTGTTCTGTTGTTATAGGGCTAGACTTCTCTTTTTCATTACAGGCGATACTGCTACTATTTTCAAGCTCCGTATTCTGTACATCGAACTTCTAAATGGCCGTCTGTTTATTTCCCATGAAAAATAAACAATTTTTTTGGGAAATTGATGGAAACACTTTAATTTATGACTTCTGCGAAGCACTCGTGTTATTTAAACTTTTAAAACCGTAAGTAACCTTTATTTATTTTTATCTGGGGAGTGTAATTTTCCTCCACCAGGAATAAAGTTTGATAAACTGAGCCTCTGTTATTTATTTTAATTACAAATTAATATTTGAATATGAAATATGAATACATTCTGTAAAATTATTGGCATTACTTTCTATTGCCACCTCTTCTTATCAACTTTTAACTTGTGACATTTTATTTTACAATTTTAGGGTTATGTTTACTTTCTACAGAAAAAATCAAAACATGTGCCTTCCGCAATCATTGAACAGAGACTAAAATGCAATCTCGGCGTTTTTATTGTCCTAAACTGACATTTTGATTAAAACCATAATACCTGATTTTATGAACATTTTATGACTTTTTATGCCATTTTAGGAATATGTTAAATTTTGAACTTTAACTTAAT
The DNA here is from genome assembly GCA_936432065.2 of Rutpela maculata. NCBI lineage: Eukaryota > Metazoa > Arthropoda > Insecta > Coleoptera > Cerambycidae > Rutpela > Rutpela maculata. Next base: position 150,678,166 of record OW386286.2, on the reverse strand, counting down.
AAAATGAGGTTTTTTATTAATGATTATTATTTTCCACTATTTTCTTGTCATTTTGATACCTCTTCCAAGTGATTTTGTATCTTATTAAATTAAAAATTTTACAGAATTATTCTAGTTTCTAAAATTTTAAGCTTGAAACTATTAAAAACCTAAGGAATGCCTATCCAGAACTTGCCTGGGATCTCAATACATACTTATGCAATAATTAAACCTAATACAATTCTTTATAATTAATGTTTTGCACATTTCTCATTTTAGGTGTCTCGCTACCAGAAGCTACTTGCCTTGAGCTTATGTACTCAAATAAAATCTAACTAAATTGTTATGGAAATGTTTAATATGGTGCCCTCTTGAAAGTTCTTGGCCTATTTATACTTTTAAATAAAGTTCTATCACTGTCTATCTCGAAGTGACTGAAGTTTTATAAGTTTTAATCAAAAGTATCACCTTGGACAATGAAAATCTAGAGCTATGTAGATGTGAAGCATCATCAGGTTGGTATCTTTACTTTATAAGCTTTTGCTTTCATTACGATAAGTAATTTTGTTTTTTCTACAAGGAGAATCTAGATGCTTCTTATAACTATACACTGTATGGTTAAAATTATTTATAATTTTCACTTTGTTAGTGTTCTTCATGGTAAAAACTCACTTTTTGTGCTTTTAGCCTTACATTTTACACATTTTTACTTAATACATAGTTAATTTTATGATTGTTTTTAGCTGTCCCGAGCCGAGCTAGATGTTTCCAGTGATCTGGGTCATTTCCAAGATGGTCTATACACAAATCATGATTTTTAAGTATCGTTATGAAGTTTTATTTCAAAGAATATCCTTTTTACTTATTCATAAGCAATACAAAGGTATCACATATTTTATACAATTTTTGTCCATTCAACATAATACAATTAAACTTATCTAATACATGTTGAGTTTAATTCTAAACCAGCATTCACTGCTACTGATGAGTCTTGCTTTAATTTCAGGTAAAAGTGATTAACCCGTGATATTGAATAAATTTTGTACATGTATATTCGTTTCACACAGGCAATGCATAGAGAGTGTGCAAAAATTATCTTGCCATCTCGTTATACTAGTAGTCTAGTATGCTTTTCGTGAATGACGTAGCAATATATATATATATATATATATATATATATATATATATATATATATATATATATATATATATATATATTGATAAGTAATACGTTGTAACCTCAGGGTCGTTGACTGGGCGGCCTGACCTCACCCTTTTCTGGTGGTAATAATTGACCTATTTATACATATATCCTCTAAGGGGAGTAACAGGAATAGGTTTCTCAAAAAAAAATAAGTGATTTCTTAATTTAAAATTTTGTATATATGTTTAGATATTACAAATGCGAAGAGACCTCAGTTATATATATTACCGCACGAGAGTTGCAATTCCATGTCGCCTCATACAGTGTTGCCAGCATTTTTGAGGTGTGTCCGTACTGATTATACCTGCGGTATATACAGCAGGGAATAATCTATTTCGTTAGTACTATTAAGTACTTTATGTAGAATTTATTTCTTTCTGAACTTTTCAAGAAATGATACTAGGACATAAACTTCATGGGTAGGAAGAGAAAAAAGGTGATAGAAATATAATCTTATTTATTAAAATTATGATTTAAAAATAAAAAAATGTGCTGTGTAAACAAAAGTTTGCAATTTATGATTTCTAACTACAAGAATTATTTCCCCCAATCGGCCTTTTTGAACTTCCTTGTGTGGATTATAAGTATAAGACTATTATGAAATGAATCAAAGTTGCGGACAGGCGTTGCCAACTGCGAATATCTATTAAGTAAACATGATAACGTCTGTTGGACTTGTCTGTTGGAAAATTCTTATTTCAAATTGTAAACATCTATAAAATAGCACAGTAGAATAGTTTTTATTGAAATTGAATCTTATCCGACATACACAGCGATCGTCATAGGCGTGTAAACTCTGATCTATTATATGTAAAAACTATGTTTTATTGTAATTTTGGAGCAAAATATTACAAAGGTTTTTTATTAAACAAACAAAAATATGAAGGTGTACAAGGCATCTAAACCGCAATACACAGGGTGTCTCTCAGGTTTGAACAACTCTATATATATTAGAGGACATATCAAACCTTACCTTAAAAACCTTAAAATATCATTAAAGTATTTTTAATAAAACTGTTTTAAAATGAATGAAAGTTGTTGTTGGGTGTTGCCGAATGTGAATAAATATATGAAGTACGCGAATTTTTTTTCGAATTTGGAACATAAAATAGCCCGATAACATATTTCCTATTTAAATTGGATCATATCCGTCGTACAGAGGAATCATATGTGTCATCTTTTATATAATTTGTTTTATTACGATTTTAGAGCAATGTCTTTCAAACGTTTTTGATTAAGAACATAAAAAATGCAAAAATATACAAGATATCTATACTACAATATACAATGAGTCCTCCAGGTTCGTGCGAACATTACGTGAGTTAGATATATCAGTTTTACCCTAAAGTGTTATTGAGGTATTTTTAATAATACTATTACGAAACGAAAGTTGAAGTTGGGAGCGCAAAGCGGCCTCAATTGTAACAGAGAAGTCTATTAAAATTGTGAGCAGTAAAAAATAAATAAAAACTTATCTTATTCATAATTTTAAAAAAAATAAAAAAAGACATTAAAAAAAATTCAAAAAAAAAATGAAATAGAGAACAGAGAATGGTTAAACAAAATAAGTTCTTATTTAGTTTACGAATTTAATTATGTTTATTTACTGTTCACAAATTCAATGGGAATGTAACCAGTAACTGAAAAAAATAAAAATTGACCTGCCACCTTTGTGGTTTTTAATCCCAAAACCAAGCCCACTGCATACTCCCAAAACTTAAACACAAACGATATGATCACCTTGTATATAGACACTGCTGCTGTATTAGAATTTTAGATCGAAATGTTACTAAGGATTTTAATTAAGCACAAAAAATGCTAAGATGCATAAAAAGTCGAAACTCTAACATACACTGGGTCACTCAAGTTTTAACAAAGTTTACGTAGATATATATATTACATATCAATGTTACTTTAAAAGGTATAAATTGTGTATATTTAATAAGAGTACCTATTACAATCGAATTAAAGTTGCAGTCTGTCGTTGCCGACTGATTTATTAATAAAAAATATATATATTGACTGTGTACTTAATTTCAGTGGCAACTTTTAAAAGTGAATTGTACCATGTTGGTACAAAATATGAATTAAATAGGTTTTCGCAGTCGGCCACGCACGATAGCAACTTTTACCCATTAAAATCAACATATAAATTCGAATCTAGTCCTACCAATAATTAAATGGATAAATAAAATAATCACATCAGAAATAAAATTTCTGCATCTCTTGAATTGAGTTGTATTGCAGATTCAATGCATTTACGATTACTAGGAAAGACTTCTTTATTTTCTTTCTGAAAATTCGTCTAAGTAGAGGCCAACGCAAATACGGAATTATAGTTACAAGTTATTGAATTCCAGTATTTCATCTTCAAAAGTGAATTAGCGATTTCATATTTTTTAAGCGTTTAGTTTTGGTTATCTAGATTTATGCTTTTCCTTTATTTCGTTATTTATTTGTAAAATATATACGAATTCCAAGCTGACTGTCACTTGCATTGTTTGAATGACATTAAGTAAGAATGAGGTTTAACAACCAATAAATATCAAACACAAATGGGTTTATTATAACCAGTAAAAAACCTTTAAACTTCTCAAAATATTTTTCTATTGTTCTGGATTGCACTCCAGATGTTAGTCACATTGAACAGCTCTAACAATTGTTTTCAGATTTGTCAACTTAAACAATGTCACAAAGAAAGTTGAAATCAGGCAACATTTTATAAAATTGTGTTCTGCAACTTATCAAACTGAGTTAGAATTATCTGTTAAAATATGTGTTTTGTAATCTAAAAAAATATACGATTTACGGGGACAAGATTATGACAACGAAGCAAATATGCGTAATGAATACACTGGGCTGTGACAGAATATCTTGGGAATAAATCCTAGTGCGTTTCATGTACTATGCTGTGCGCATAATTTAAATTTAGTGCCAAACAATACTGCAGATCGTTCTTTTAAAATAACCTTTTTTTTAACTAAACTTGAATTTAAGTCCACATTTCTTGAGAAAGAGAATATATATCAATATGCGGTTTTGAGGATCTAAGAGATAATTTATTTGTGAAACAGCGAGTTTTGCCCGCCTCTTTTAATTTGAGCACATTACTATTAAGACAGTAAAATTAATAGTTGACCCAGAACAAATTTGTAACAATCTGATTTCTTAGGGATTGTATTCTACGGCTATTCAGAACTCTAACTGAAAATCTCAAATAATCCGCCTTGCAGAAATGAAGAAAAAATGCGCCGCCATGTTGAAATTAGGCACTTTTTTCCTTTAATCGGTAATAGCCCATACGGATGACACTTTAAGAAAAAAGTAAAGACGTAAAATATTGAGAGAAAGAGCGAAGTTTTAATGTGGTATAAATTTTTTTGCAATCGTTTAAATATTAGCAAAGTTACGGTTGTCAAAATGACAGATTTATATAAAAAAAGATTACTTTTTGTTTTTTAATATTCAATTCTCTGAATTAGGATTGTTGCCTAACCAGACTTGAATTTGCCAATACACTCTATAAATATGATATTTAGTGGCATCGGATGTTGGTGGAAGAACTGCTAGATCGAAGTGTTGAAAAATATTTTGCCCAGCAGAAATCTGATTATACCAACGAACCTGTACCTAATCATTTAAACCATTAGTTTTTTTTTTACTGCCATACCATCTTAAAATAAATTCTTCCCCAGTTACCGCAAGCTGATTTGCTTCAGCAAAACTTTTGAAAATTAATAGGCCGTTACTTAGTTCAATATTATTTTCTAAAACTGAAAATACTGTTTTTTTTGCCCTTTTTATAAAATGCAGAGGTGGTATCGCATCCGGCATGTGTAAATAGAATATTTTTTACTACATTTTCACTTAGTTCTGAACGTAACTTACACATATTCGTTATTTTATCAGATTTACCTCCATCATTGGGTCTCATCATGTACAAATTTTTTTGTTTTGCAATGTTCAATGAGTAACGTTATTAAGTCTGTATATTGACCCACAACTATAACAGGGTTACAAATATCAGTTGAGCAATCAATAGCAGTTTTTACAATTAAATAATCAGCATCTGAATCCGTACATTCGACTGTGGTATTGTTTTGGGAAAAATTTGATCTTTATTTAATGCTGATGCTAAAAATCCGTTTTGAGATATCTCTAACCATGTTTAATTAGTATTACCGACAAAAGTTTTTGTTGAGTATTGTTACATTTTTATGGTGTTAAAATACGAACAAAAAATATCATTTTTTATAAGAATCTGTCATTTTGACAACCATACCTTTGTTAATATTTAACCGATTTATGGTATACTGAAGCTTAAACTCTTTCTCTCAAAATGTTGCCTCTTTACTTTTTTTCATAATGTGTTATCCGTGTGACCTATTACCGATTAAAGTAGAAAAGTGTCTAATTTCAACATGGCGGCGCTTTTTTTCTTCATTTCTTCACGGCGGGTTTTTTGGGATTTTTCAATCTACAAGAACGTAAAAGAAAAACGTGTTTTTTGACAATCTTTATAACTACCGAAATTCCACAAAAAATGGTTTATACTTTTTTGAACCGCATTTTTTTAGTCACTGGTTTATAGGACAAAAAGCTATTTCTCAAATTTTTTATCTCTCTTATTTTGTAAATACCGATTTTTTCTAAAACCTGTAATATTTCAATTTTTTTGACGTTGTGCCTTATTGTGCTTTGTAAGAGCCGACCGTGGTAGGTTATTTTAATACCTTGTGACAGCTCCGTTAAAATTAGAATAATAAGTAAATTTTTTTGCATGATAATCAGTGGTGTACCTAAAATCGGTACACGTTTACGGATTGGGGGACCGTTTTTGTGTTTTCTACATCAAAATATTAACACTTTATCTCCGGAACGGTTAAAAATATCAAATTGAAATTTATCACTAAATCTGTAGATACAAATTTTTTTTCCCAAATTTTGTTGATGTATTTTTCAAACCAAAAATACAAAAATATGCGAAAAATTGAATGTCGTTTTAATGGCATTAAATAGAATTTAAATATCTATTTATTTATTTTTATAAGCACTATTATTACATAAAATGTCAACTAAAGAAAAAGAGAAGAACCAAACTTTTTATTATTAACTGATAGTACAGTCAGTGAAGCGGTAAAAATGGTAAAATTCCCGACCCGAAAACGATGAAAGGAATTTCCTTAATTTCTTTTTGCAATATGCTTTATAAAATACTATATTGTCGCATTACCTGCTTTTTATTTTTAAGGGTGGAAACTAATTCTAAAAACTGAAAAATTAATAATTCTTCTAATTTTTAAATAAATAAACGAAAATCAATATATTTGTGTTTTTGAGGTCGCTGAATATGACTGTGAGGTCAAAACTTATGAGACGAAAATATTAAGGGTAGAAATCACCCTTAAATACTGAAAAATTAATGTGTTCTAATTTTACGAATAAGATCACGAAAATTTATATACTCATGTTTTTGAGGTCGTCGAATATGATTATGAGGTCAAAACATAGGAAAGACGGAAATATTAAGGGTTGAAATCACCCGTAAATACTGAATAATTAATAATTCTTCTAATGTTACAAATAAATTCACGAAAATCCATATACTTACGTTTTTTAGGTCGCTGAATAAGATTATGTGGTCTAAATTTGTCTAATTTTATTATAAACAACTGCAAAAGTTGAAAACAAATGAACATTGAAAAAATAACGAGTTTCGTTTTTTGCAAATAACTCGAAAACTATTAATATTTCAGAAAATATAAAGAAAGATTCTTAAAGGGGAAGAAATTTCCAATAAAAAAGTCAAGACTACCGAAACTCTATCTCTATTATTAATAATTTTAATTGAATGTTGAAAATAGAGCTCCGCGCGGTGAACACTAAGCCGTTACGATGCTCTGAAACCGGCCATAACAAGTAAAAATATTTTTTTATGTTATTAAATATTAATTTAAAATTTTTAATAATTTATGGTATTATTTAGACACTTAAAAAAGGAGCAATATCCCGTTGGAAAAAAATTTTTCACCGATTTTTCATAAAATGAGCCTATTGTTAATTAACAAATTTTTTTAGAGTTTGCGTTTATGTTTCAAGTCGGATAATTGTTAAACAAGTGGACCATCCCTTGTATTGTTTGAATGATATTTAGTAAGGATAAGATTTAAGAACCAATAAATATTAAACACAATTTGGTTTATTACCAACTAGTAAAAAAATTATAAACTACAAATATTTTTCTAATATTCTGGATTACACTCCCGATGATAGTCACATTGAGCAGCTCTAATAATTGTTTTCAGATTTGTCAACTTAAATAATGTTACAAAGAAAATTGAAATTAGGCAACATTTTATAAAAAGCAACGGATCGATCAAACTGAATTAGAATGATCTGGATTTGTTCAAAATGTGTTTTGTAGTATAAATTTAAATATATACGATTTGCAAGATTATGACAACGGAACAAATATGAGTAGTGAGCACAGTGAGAGAAAATCTTAGAAATAAATCCTAGAGCATGTTAAGTACAATGTTCTGCACATAGTTTAAATCTATTGCCAAACGATGCTGCAGATCGTTCTTTTAAAGCAACCTTTTTTTTAACTAAACTACTGGCTAATTGAAACGGACCAAGCGAATAGACATCAATATGTGATTTTCAGGATTTAAGGGATAATTCAGTTGTGAAAAGGCGAGTTTTGTCTAATTCTTTTATTTTGAAGCGTGTTTTTTTTTGACAAACTTTATAACTACCGAGATTCGTAGAGATTCCACAAAAAATGTTTTGTATTTTTTTTATGCGATTTTTTTTTAGTCACTGGTATGTTGTAAGAAACGATTTCTCAAATTTTTTATATCTCACTTATTTTGTAAGATGCCGATTTTGTTTCTAAAAACCTGTAATTTTTTGATTTTTTTAACGTTATGTCTTATTGTGCTTTGTAAGAGCCGATCATTGTAGATTATTATAATACCGTATGATAGCTCCTTTAAAATCATAATAAAAAGTAAATCTTTGCATGGTAATCACTGGAGTATCCAAAATTGGTATATGTTTACAGATTGGGGAACCTCTTTTGGGTTTTGACATTAAAATATAAAAAACAGGAACCCATTTATCTCCGAAACAATTACAGATATCAAGCTATAATTTGGCACATCTATTAAGGGACTAACTAAAATGGCTTTACCTGTAGATACATTTTTTGCCAAATTTTGTTGATTTAATTTTCACACCAAAAATACAAAAGTGTACGAAAAATTGTATGTCTATTTAATACAATTAAATATAATCTAAATATTTATTTATTCATTTTTATAAGCACTATTATTATATAAAATGTCAACTAAAGAAAAAGGGAAGAACCATACTTTTTATTATTAATGGAGCAATAATAGTTAAATGTATATTAGCGAGAAAAATGATATATATGTATTAACCATGAACTGAAAGTACAAGAAAATGCACTCATTATTTTAAAGGAACGGCATAAGGTATTATAATAATTTACAATGATCGGCTGTTATGAAAACCAATGAGGCCTAATGGCAAAAAGATATTTATTTTTTTTTTAAAACTAGTGACCAAAAAAATGCCATCAAAATAATATTAAATAATGTTTGTTGAATCTCGGTAGTTATAAAGTTTGGTTAAAAAAACACGCTTTTCTTTCACACCCTGTAAACAGTAACGTGCTTCAAAATAAAAGAAATGAACAAAACGGGCTGTTTCACAAATAAATAATCTCTTAAATTCTAAAAACCGCATATCGATATCTATTCTCTTTCTCAAAAAATGTGGATTTAAATTCAACCTAAAAATTTGCTTGGTCCCTTTCAATTAGCCAGCGCCAGCGGTTAATGTAGCAATAATAGTTAAATGTATATTAGCGAGAAAAATGATATATATGTATTAACCATGAACTGAAAGTACAAGAAAATGCACTTATTATTTTAAAGGAACGGCATAAGGTATTATAATAATCTACAATGATCGGCTGTTATGAAAACCAATGAGGCCTAATGGCAAAAAAATATTTATTTTTTTTTAAACTAGTGACCAAAAAAATGCCATCAAAATAATATTAAATAATGTTTTTTGAATCTCGGTAGTTATAAAGTTTGGTTAAAAAAGCACGCTTTTCTTTCACACCCTGTAAACAGTAACGTGCTTCAAAATAAAAGAAATGAACAAAACCGGCTGTTTCACAAATAAATAACCTCTTAAATTCTGAAAACCGCATATCGATATCTATTCTCTTTCTCAAAAAATGTGGATTTAAATTCAACCTAAAAATTTGCTTGGTCCCTTTCAATTAGCCAGCGCCAGCGGTTCAAGAACTATAAATATTTTTGTTGGTCACTGGCCGCTAACGCTATACGCAAATTGATGCAACGTTGCCAGTAATCTGAGGGGACGGCGAATACGTAATATCTGTAGTCCGCCTTATACTAGTTAGAGGTGACTTCGTGTTGACCATTCCTACTTGATACGGCGACACTAGCGCTGGTGATATACACTCGAACTAAAACTCAAAATTGTAGGTACCAGTGAAGTGAAGTGACCTCAGAACTATTTTTCGCTAAGTAACTTAGGATGACATCTGGATTCATTTTACATCGAAATTAAGGCCAAACGTTGTCGCCTCAGCTTTATGAGGTCACAACGTCATATATGAGGTCACAGCGTATTTAGTATATCTATTCTTGAGGCGACAACGTAGTGTTTATAACTCTATATATATATATATATATATATATATATATATATATATATATATATAAAGCTTTGATCCGCATTAACATCTCCTATATTTTTTATTCTTTCTTGGGTCTAGTGATTCCACGCAGGTAGCTATAGTTTCCTCCGTGGTGTGTTAGTTGTCGCTCTGGAAATACAGGGTCTTCTAACTCTTGCCGCAAATGTGCGACTGGCTGTCTGTCAGTGGTCTCCGTTTGTGTCAATTCCTAAGTTGTACCTATCTTTTCAATTTAGCTACACCGTGCTGATGAGGACCAACGAGTCCGAAACACGTGTCCACGGTTGCTCTTTTTCTTTGCGGTCTTACCCCTGTTTGTGATAAAGCTTTGGTCCGCATTAACATCTCCTATATATATATATATATATATATATATATATATATATATATATATATATATATATATTGATATGTTTTCTGGGCACTAAAGAAAGAGAAAGAAATTTGTTAATTTAATTTTTAATTAAATTTTAATCTAGAAAGCAGAAATTTATTCGGCGCCACTGCTTCCTAGTTTCCCAGCAAACACACATTTATTAGCATGAGTTACCAATAGGTGTCACTCTATCTCAGTGCAGATTCTTTAGCTCAATTTAATAAAACGCAAATTAAAATCATAGATCAAATAATAACAATTTTATTTAAGAAAAGTAGATCAGATTAATTTACAAAATTTTTTTTTTTAGTTGAACCTTGGCCTTGGGTTTCTTATATTTAGGAAACAAAATTCTGCCCTTTTATTTTAATTGCAAATACTTATTCTAAGAAAATGAAAGAAATCTTTGCTTTATTTAATATCGATAAAACAGGTACCTGTATGCGACGTGACGTCCCGATACGAATCACTGATTTGTTGCACTACACTGTTGTGATCCTGGTTACCTGCAAACTCCCTCAATTTCTCGTGCCGTGCCTTTGTGGTAATTTTGTTCCTTGTGAAATTTGTTCGATTTGATGTGCCTTGGACGACTTTGATGCTAAAATATTGGATTAATACCGTATGGCTTACTTGAAAATCCGGTAAGTCAAATTTGACAAACAGCTGACATTAAGGTTATATTTCGATGATAATTATTTTGTTTTTTAAACCTTGCAACATTGGTTCCTCTTACTTCTCAACTTATTAATGTTTGATTTACATACTTTTCTTCATCTGAATTTGAATTTTCTTTACTATTTGCAATAATTTCTGGACTCAATTTTGAAAATAACTCTCTTCCTTTATTTACAAAACCAACAACCAATAACAAACTTTTCATGGAAACGTTCCTTGTTTCTTGAAAACTTTGTTAATTAATGACTTTTTTCTGAAATTAGATAACTAGACCTGTCAAAATTTCATAAATTTTATTTGGTTATGAATTTAAATTTTTCTTTTAGACCTTTTCTGTCTGTTTTACTGTTTGAAACAGATTCCTTATTTAATTCTGATTCTTTCAGTATCTCTTTTATTTCTCTAGGCTTTATATTTAAGTAGTTCCAAAACGTTGCATGATTTTCACATAATTTCTATTTTAAACAATTTACCCTAGATATGATGCATGATTTACCTTTCTTAATCTTCTTACTAACTAGCTCTCTTAATTCTAATTAACAAATTTACTTTTCAGTACGAATAAATGCTAACTTTATAACTTTTTATTTTCAGAACTCGTAGTCAAGGTTTCTTCAGTCCTTGAAGTAGTGTCCTTTTACCTACCGAACTGAAAATCATTTTGAAATGTTCTTTGCAGTGTTTTCTTTCAACTGCCTGCATAATAAATAGGAAAACAATGTTTTTAACAATCTAATATTTAAATAACCAGTGACAGCACACAAATTATGGTTACTGATGGTCAACACTGAAACTTTAAACTACAATTAACATATGGAATTCAGGGATGTATGTCTCAGGTTTAATCTAATGTAATAGTCTTTGATTTTAAATGTTTATGATTTAAACCCGAGCACTAATTTTCGAGAAATCTTAGATTTAAGTTTTATTTGTGCTCCTTTTCCTTTTAAAGAGTCTTTATGTACACTATAGAATGTTTATTCAGTTTGTTTGTGAATTTTCACTTCCTTTTATGTTTTTTGTCACCTATATTGTTTAATATTTTAGTTTTAAATTATTTTCTTGCTTTAATTTCAAGTTTTAAATTTTCAGATGTGGAAATTTACATTTCCTATTTTGTGGAAGTTTTTCCAGTTTGATGAGCTCCGGATCAACCTATGATTGTCTATAAGCCAGAAACACTCTAACGATGGATTCCTGATATGATTTTTCCACCTTTGGTTTTGTATTTAAGAAGTCTAGCTTCTGAAGATAAAGTGAGATTTTACAAATTTTTAAACCTACTTATTTTAAAATTTAAGCATTTTACAATATTTATTGTTACTATTTAATGTCTGTCTTTCAATTTAAATTTGTTTACTGATAGTATGTTTACTATCGATAATTCATGCTAGTTTTAAAGTTTTTACTTTGTAATCTTTGAATTCTTTGATGCAGAAACTGCAAACAGTGGCGTAGATTATTTATTTTGATAATGAAACTTATTGTCTCTCTCATGAGTCAAGGTATCATATCAATATATATATATATATATATATATATATATATATATATATATTTATTGCAGACTATGTATATATGCATATATATATATATATATATATATATATATATATATATAGGAGATGTTAATGTGGACCAAAGCTTTATCACAAAAAGGGGAAATTCATGGGTAAGACCGCAGAGAAAAAGAGCAACCGTGGACACGTGTTTCGGACTCGTTGGTCCTCATCAGCACGGTGTAGCTAAGTTTAAAAGATAGGTACAACTTAGGAATTGACACAAACGGAGACCCACTGACAGACAGCCAGTCGCACATTTGCGGCAAGAGTTAGAAGACCCCTGGATTTCCAGAGCGACAACTAACACAACCACGGAGGCAACTATAGCTACCTGCGTGGAATCACTAGACCCAAAAAAGAATAAAAAAATATAGGAGATGTCAATGCCGATCAAAGCTTTATATATATATATATATATATATAATATATTATATATATATATATATATATATAAAGCTTTGATCGGCATTGACATCTCCTATATTTTTTTATTCTTTTTTGGGTCTAGTGATTCCACGCAGGTAGCTATAGTTGCCTCCGTGGTGTTGTGTTAGTTGTCGCTCTGGAAATCCAGGGTCTTCTAACTCTTGCCGCAAATGTGCGACTGGCTGTCTGTCAGTGGTCTCCGTTTGTGTCAATTCCTAAGTTGTACCTATCTTTTAAACTTAGCTACACCGTGCTGATGAGGACCAACGAGTCCGAGAAACACGTGTCCACGGTTGCTCTTTTTTCTCTGCGGTCTTACCCATGAATTTCCCCTTTTTGTGATAAAGCTTTGGTCCACATTAAACATCTCCTATATAATATATATATATATATATATATATATATATATATGCATATATACATAGTCTGCAATAAATATATATATATATATATATATATATATATATATATATTATATATTGATATGATACCTTGACTCATGAGAGAGACAATAAGTTTCATTATCAAAATAAATAATCTACGCCACTGTTTGCAGTTTCTGCATCAAAGAATTCAAAGATTACAAAGTAAAAACTTTTAAAACTAGCATGAATTATCGATAGTAAACAATACTATTCAGTAAACAAATTTAAATTGAAAGGACAGACATTAAATAGTAACAATAAATATTGTAAAATGCTTAAATTTTAAAATAAGTAGGTTTAAAAATTTGTAAAATCTCACTTTTATCTTCAGAAGCTAGACTTCTTAAATACAAAACCAAAGGTGGAAAAATCATATCAGGAATCCATCGTTAGAGTGTTTCTGGCTTATAGACAATCATAGGTTGATCCGGAGCTCATCAAACTGGAAAAACTTCCACAAAATAGGAAATGTAAATTTCCACATCTGAAAATTTAAAACTTTGAAATTAAAGCAAGAAAAATTAATTTAAAACTAAAATATTAAAACAATATAGGTGACAAAAAACATAAAAGGAAGTGAAAATTCACAAACAAACTGAATAAACATTCTATAGTGTACCATAAAGACTCTTTAAAAGGAAAAGGAGCACAAATAAAACTTAAATCTAAGATTTCTCGAAAATTAGTGCTCGGGTTTAAATCATAAACATTTAAAATCAAGGACTATTACATTAGATTAAACCTGAGACATACATCCCTGAATTCCATATGTTAATTGTAGTTTAAAGTTTCAGTGTTGACCATCAGTAACCATAATTTGTGTGCTGTCACTGGTTATTTAAATATTAGATTGTTAAAAACATTGTTTTCCTATTTATTATGCAGGCAGTTGAAAGAAAACACTGCAAAGAACATTTCAAAATGATTTTTCAGTTCGGTAGGTAAAAGGACACTACTTCAAGGACTGAAGAAACCTTGACTACGAGTTCTGAAAATAAAAAGTTATAAAGTTAGCATTTATTCGTACTGAAAAGTAAATTTGTTAATTAGGAATTAAGAGAGCTAGTTAGTAAGAAGATTAAGAAAGGTAAATCATGCATCATATCTAGGGTAAATTGTTTAAAATAGAAATTATGTGAAAAATCATGCAACGTTTTGGAACTACTTAAATATAAAGCCTAGAGAAAATAAAAGAGAATACTGAAAGAATCAGAATTAAATAAGGAATCTGTTTCAAACAGTAAAACAGACAGAAAAGGTCTAAAAGAAAAATTTAAATTCATAACCAAATAAAATTTATGAAATTTTGACAGGTCTAGTTATCTAATTTCAGAAAAAGTCATTAATTAACAAAGTTTTTCAAGAAACAAGGAACGTTTCCATGAAAAGTTTGTTATTGGTTGTTGGTTTTGTAAATAAAGGAAGAGAGTTATTTTCAAAATTGAGTCAGAAATTATTGCAAATAGTAAAGAAAATTCAAATTCAGATGAAGAAAAGTATGTAAATCAAACATTATTAAGTTGAGAAGTAAGAGGAACCAATGTTGCAAGGTTTAAAAAACAAAATAATTATCATCGAAATATAACCTTAATGTCAGCTGTTTGTCAAATTTGACTTACGGATTTTCAAGTAAGCCATACGGTATTAATCCAATATTTTAGCATCAAAGTCGTCCAAGGCACATCAAATCGAACAAATTTCACAAGGAACAAAATTACCACAAAGGCACGGCACGAGAAATTGAGGGAGTTTTGCAGGTAACCAGGATCACAACAGTGTAGTGCAACAAATCAGTGATTCGTATCGGGACGTCACGTCGCATACAGGTACCTGTTTTATCGATATTAA
The DNA here is from genome assembly GCA_936432065.2 of Rutpela maculata. Lineage (NCBI taxonomy): Eukaryota > Metazoa > Arthropoda > Insecta > Coleoptera > Cerambycidae > Rutpela > Rutpela maculata. The sequence goes on along the minus strand of OW386286.2, from coordinate 150,662,904 downwards.
ATAAAGCAAAGATTTCTTTCATTTTCTTAGAATAAGTATTTGCAATTAAAATAAAAGGGCAGAATTTTGTTTCCTAAATATAAGAAAACCCAAGGCCAAGGTTCAACTAAAAAAAAAAATTTTTGTAAATTAATCTGATCTACTTTTCTTAAATAAAATTGTTATTATTTGATCTATGATTTTAATTTGCGTTTTATTAAATTGAGCTAAAGAATCTGCACTGAGATAGAGTGACACCTATTGGTAACTCATGCTAATAAATGTGTGTTTGCTGGGAAACCTAGGAAGCAGTGGCGCCGAATAAATTTCTGCTTTCTAGATTAAAATTTAATTAAAAATTAAATTAACAAATTTCTTTCTCTTTCTTTAGTGCCCAGAAAACATATCAATATATATATATATATATATATATATATATATATATATATATATAGGAGATGTTAATGCGGACCAAAGCTTTATCACACAAAGAAAAAGAGCAAACCGTGGACACGT